>JABYQR010000094.1:0-129207 GCA_022592445.1 Cytidiella melzeri | reverse complement strand
CAAATGACAAAGTTAATAGCATGCTTATACTAGGTTACATTGAGTAACTCACCTGGCAGTGCAAATGACGAAGAGGTCAAGATGCAGAACCAGGGAGGGTAAGGGGTACTATATATACTGTGTCTGGGTGGTCTGTGCACCAGTTCCCACACTAGGGACTGGAGTAACTGTGGGACTGGAGTAACAATAGAACAATAAGGAACCCGGGTAACTGTCAAGGACCTGAGTAACTGTCAAGGACCGGAGTAACTGTCAAGGACCTGAGTAACTGTCAAGGACCTGAGTAACTGTCAAGGACCAGGGTACGTAGAACAATAGAGCTAGAACAATACAACAATAGAACAATAGGATAAGAACAATAGAACAATAAGACCTGGGGGAATCCCTGGGGAATCCCCATCAATGGAAGAGGAACAATAGAACAATAGCCTAGGTTGATCTGGAACCGCTCCAGACTGAGTCTATGGTTTGGGTCTGGACTATTGATAAATAAGGCAGGATGTCACGTGACCCAGGTTAGGGTTAGGTCCGGTAACACTCCTAGCCGGAAAATAAGCGCTCTAGATAGGCGCCTAAGGCTATAAACTTGTGACAATATTGGAAAAATCCGGTCTCTGTTGGACTATCCATGTCACTGGGTGGGTATCCGAGAAACCGGCTTTGGCAAACTTGCGTCTGATGGTTGCCACCACAATGTCCGCACAGTTCACAATCGTGTTTTCCATCCTTCTTTTGGTGATCCTTTGATCCGCATCCGTAACATCTGCCGTTCATGGCCTTCATGAAGTTGGCACGTGTTTTTCCGTTGGGTCCTACTTTGGTAGCATCGATTTCCATGGCATTGGAGTCACGAGGTGCTTGGACAAAGGGAGCCGGGGACGAGGTGGAGACCGGTGTGGTTTTGAACAGATTGGGGACCGTTCGACCTTGTTCACGAGCTTTCTCTTGAGCTCGAACACGAAGACGATTGTCAATGTCGGTAGCAACGTTGATCAGATCTACGAGAGTGACGTGTGGCCTTGCAGTGTGAACCAGTTCATCCTTGATGGTAGTACTCAGGTGTTCGTAGTACCAATCACAAAGGTCTTGCATTGAGTAGCCAGTCCTATCCATAATCTCCCTGAATCGAGCCGTGTACTCCGGAACCATTTTCTTGCCTTGCCATAGCTCCCTGAGCTTGGCTTTAGCGTCTACCATTTCATTGACCAGTTCAAATCGTGATTTAAACATGGTTCTAAAGTCGTCCCAGTCACCGTTGAAGGCTGCCTGATGACTAGCAATCAGGTCCATGTGGGGCGTAGCCCAAACTGCTGCATCTTCTGTCATGAATGACAGGGCTGATGAGATCCAGAGGTGGTCCAACCGGGTCTGACCACCTTGAGTGTTGTACGGAGACAGCTTCTCGTTGAATTGTGCGTACATGGAAAAGGCAGCTATCAAGCGACGTGCATCGCTGCTAGCATTGCCTTTGAAACTGGCAGGTTTTTCCACAACCCTTTCCCTTGATCGGTTGTTGACCGGTTGCTGATTCTGAATCAGTGCTGTGATGGCTTGTGTCAGCTGTTGCTGACCAAGGAGCAGGGCTTGCAGTAATTGTTCTGCAGAAGGAGGAGACGATGGCTCTTGTACAGGGGCTGGGGTGGGTACCCTGGACGCATGCTGGGAAACGTTGGTGGAGTCCATCTGATACTGTTCTTGCGTAAAGGTTCGATCAAAGTCTTCTTCAGGTTCGGGCAGAGGCGGGAGAGATTCAAGAATGTGACTTTCTTGCCAGTGATGGATGGGTCGATACTGGTTTGCGTAACGACCTGGATATTCTACTCTGTTGTAGTGATTGGGACACGGTTGTACTTCACAAACTTGATATCCTTCGTCTGAGTCGTAACACTCGTCTCTGAAAGTTTGTTGGTTGAAGGTGTGTGGATAATTTTCGCAGGGAAGATGATCCCTAGACCAAATGCTACTCTCAGGACTTTGGGAAGCCACCCTGTATTCTACCTAGAACGAGATGAAGTACTCGTCCGCCCAAACGTTGTCTAAAGCTTTGAACACCTGTTCGTAATTTCTCCTTAGACCCGTAAAACTAATTCTCCCAATTGCCTTCAATCCCCAATCCAGCAGCTGCCACTCACGATGAGTGATGACAGAGGCTCAGGTTGGTAGCTCTTCCAGAAACTTTTTTAACTTCTGTTTCACCTGCCCGAAATGAAGCTTCGTGTCTCTGTGAAGCTGGTGGTATTTGTTGATGGTGGGGAGAATCGTCAAGCGTTGGAGTGTGGCGGTGAGCTTTGGGGTGAAGATGCCTCGAAGGTCTTCTGGAGTGTGCTTATGGAAGTCGATGAGAGTCGGCTTTGCTGCTATGAGGGCCGCGCTAGGATTGGTAGTGGGCCGGGCTGTGAAGTGTTCTGCTAATGAGGGCTTCTTAGGAAGATCTGCTAGAGCCTGTGCTCGTTCGCGTGCGGTGCGGGCGGCGAACTCTTTGGATTCTGCGCGGAGTTTCTCAAACTCCTCTACTGTGGGGAATCTGTGTGTGAGGGCAGAACCCTTGGGTTTACGACGACCGACGTAGGAGGCAATAGCCTTGAGTTCCTTCTCCGTGTATTTGTGACTCTGGCCACGTGCGTGCTCTGCATTGAGTTGATCAAACACAGCCTGAGGTAAGGCGCAATGGATCTGGACTTCTCGACGTGCTTGGTTCAGATCCTTGTGCAAAGGATCTGGACGAGCGGTGAAACGGGAGTGGGATTCTTTTGGCACTAAGAATCAACCACAGAAAGTGAATGAGTTAGCAATCAAGCACGTCAAGACGGACGGCGATGGCTTACTCTCAAACATAGGGGGGAATAAACTTTTTAAAACTGGGGGGACAGGAAGGCTTGATCCGAGCTAAGGGCAGTCGTGCCGGTAGCTGTGTGGTATCTTGACCTAATGTCACGGAGCGACTGCTGCTATGCTGATAACCCTAAAAAGGGAGTGAAGTAGAGAGGAAGGGGGTGGATCTCCAACGACGACAACGAGGTCAAAGTTGATGATGAGCAGGCAAGCAGGCACTGAGGCCGGATACTAGCAGTGCAAATGACAGAGAGGTCAAGATGCAGAGCTAGGGAGGATAAGGGCTACTATATATACTGTGGCTGGGTGGTCTGTGCACAAGTTCCCACACTAGGGACTGGAGTAATTGTGGGGCTGGAGTAACTGTAGAACAATAAGGGACCAGGGTAACTGTCAAGGACCTGAGTAACTGTCAAGGACCAGGGTACAGAGAACAATAGAGTTATAACAATAGAACAATGGAACAATAGAACAATAAAACCTGGGGGAATCCCTGGGGAATCCCTATCAATGGAAGAAGAACAATAGAACAATAGCCTAGGTTGATCTGGAACCGCTCCAGACTGAGTCTAGAGTTTGGGTCTGGACTATTGATAAATAAGGCAGGATGTCACGTGACCCGGGTTAGGGTTAGGTCTGGTAACACTCCTAGCCGGAAAATAAGCGCTCTAGATAGGCGCCTGAGGCTGTAAACTTGTGATAATGTTGGAAAAATCCGGTCTGTTGGACTATCCATGTCAGGCTCCAAGGTTTGGTACTATTTCTGAAGTGGATGAGTTTGGTCCTATCCCCTTCCACTTCTAACCCTGCCATTCTCATGGCATCAGTCATTTTTACATATATGCGTTCCAGCAACCTAGCATTTGCTATAAGTTGTTGGCTAATGCACACTTTCGCCATTGGAGGGCCAAATACATGTATCCACCCATCATCAACAAAGACTTGCAGGGTTTGATCCCCCTCAAGCACCTGGTTTGTGGGCGCCACATGATGTAGAGCTGGAGCTAGGTATAGAGCTGTTAACGGTGGAGATAGAACAGCACCCTGTCCTGCTCCTACCAAGCAGTCCTTCGGGTCTGTCTCAGACCCCTGGAAGCAGAATATGGTCATATGGCCCCTGAAGTAATCTTGAAGAAGTTGCAGATCTTTGAATTAAAGCCCTGACGTCAAAACACTCCAGTGGCTATAGTGTGGTTGACAGACGGGAAAAACTGCGCCACATCCACCAGGAGAGCAGAGAACAATCTATTCCTCGCCCATCCTTCTCACACATTGTGAACAACTTGCACTCCTGCATCCATAGTTGAATGCTGCATTGTTCCGCCAAACTGGCATGGATGAGTAATGCCAAACTTCTGCAATTCAAATTGTAATTGCTTTGCTATGACTTTTTCTAACAACTTGCCAATGCAATTTAGCAATACTATCAGACAATACGCTTTGGGCTTTGTGTAATCCGGTTTGTTTGGTTTGGGTATGATCACTGTCTTTGACTCTTTAAATGCAGACGGGAACACACCAAACTCAATGCATCCGTTAAACAAATGCCGAACCCTAGATGCTGCTGTAGCATCTCCTTTATCCTCAAAGTCCTTGCAACTAAAGTCATAAGGGCCTTGAATGATTATGCGTTTCAGCCAGAACCATGACAGGTGGTCTGGGCCTGGTGCAGACATTTTTGACGTCTTCTTCAACTCCTCAAGGATTTCCGCCAAGCTGAAGTCTGCCCACTCCCTCTTGGGGGCCTGGGGGATCAACTCTGTAACAGTTAAGGTTACTACTCACCAGATAAGTTGATAAACTGGGGGGAGTTGATGGAGATAGAGAGTAAGAGGTGTGGTGAGCAAAGTACTGTGAGGTACTGAGTAGTCCTAGTTCAACAGAGTGGATAAGACTGAGGGGATATGCCCTCAGGAGTGCCTCTTTATATACAGAAAGGGGAGGACCCCAGGTACTACCCTAAGACCCCTAATACCTACATGAGTAAGCGAAGTAATCTACCTTACTAAGCATGTCCTATGCCCTAGTGGTGCCACTTCAATGAGCAACCAATAGCAATTGTCCCCATGACCTGACCCCATGACCCAGTCCCAAGGCTAGACTTGTTGTAGCTTGTTCTAAGACAAGGCTAGACTTTTCCAGAAGGTTCTAAGAACTATGACATCATCTAATGGAATGTTCTATACTATGACATCATAGTTCCAGCATGTTCCACAAGGTTCCAAAGATTTCTATCATGTGATACACAGATAAGGAAAGGAGCGCATCAGTGCATCAGAGACAGGAGGCGCATCAGCGCATCAATTGATAGGCACTGAGAATAAGCGCCGGAATAAGCGCCTGATAAGTGCCCGATAAGCGCTGGATAAGCGCCTAAAATAGACGCCGGATAAGCGCTGGATAAGTGCTTGACAAGCGCTTAAATATTCCCAATAATACCGTTGCCTGGTAAGGCAAGTCTTGTAGAAACATTGAAAATCTGTGACAAACTCAATGTATTTTTTGTCAACTGGTCGCTGAACACTAGGACAGAACTGCTCTTGGAACGCCTCTGCAAGCTGCTCTTTGGTGGAATAAGGGTTCCCATCAGGGCCTATAATGCCCGTTATTGAGTCAATGGGGCGCGGCTTGACACAGCCAACAACATCTCAAACGTTTTAGTGGTGAATTCTCTGAATTGTGCAATCAAAGAAATTCCGTTTTGCTCAGTTTGTTGCTTTACGCAACTCTCTCTGAGCATCTCTCCACTTGTCCTCTGCATCAACAAAGGATCAGCGCATTCTTCGCATGAGATTGTGAATAATTGACCATGTTCACTTTGGTTGCTTTTTGATATGCCCTCAAAGCATCATCCGATAATTTCCGAGCAATCCTAGAAGCTTTTGCTGCAGCAGAACACTCAGCATTCCACCACCCTTTTGCCGCTTGGCTCAAGTCTGGCACTGCAGCCAAACTATTCCATGCTTCTTGCGCCCATAGATTGAAGCACTCTGTCGCATTTTCCACTTGTTCTCTCGAACTGTACTCCTCATCCCGTAGGATAAGATCAATGCCTTTCCACATGTCACTGGGTAACCACGGCCCAATTTCCGGTGGAAAAACATGAGAAATACGTGAGAAAAAATGGCGATTTTACGGTACCTTTTTGTAGCAGAAATAGCGCCGAAAAACACTGAATATTTCATCTTGTTTTTCTTGTGAGCGAATGGATGAAAAAGTGGCTTTTTTCTCAATGCGTTTTTCTGGCCTTTTGATTTCTGTTGAAGATACCATTGAGAAACACTCCGTTTAGGCATCACCAAAAGGCCGGAAAAACGCATTGAGAAAAAAGCCACTTTTTCATCCATTCGCTCACAAGAAAAACAAGATGAAATATTCAGTGTTTTTTGGCGCTATTTCTGCTACAAAAAGGTACCATAAAATCGCCATTTTTTCTCACGTATTTCTCATGTTTTTCCACTGGAAATTGGGCCGTGGTTACCCAGTGTGTGTTTGACAAATTCACGCCCTGCCGCAGACACTTTGCCAATTGTAGGCCCAATTTTGGGCTTACTATCAACATATACATCTCATTCTAGTATAGAGTGGTCGCTATTATTACAACCATCAGAGTTGATGTGTAACGAACCCGGAATATATGCCGAATATATGCTGGATCTGCACACACCAAATCAAGTACACCCGGACGATTGTCCAAATTGTTTGAGCGCCATGTTGCAGGCCCAGACGGGTCATTAAGTAGCACAAGCCCCAGCTCCATCTTAGAAAGAGCAATGAGGTCATCCCCTTGTCTCAAATATCGAGGGCGACAATTAGTTTGTTTGTTCTGATCCCAATTTGGGTGGCAAATGTTGAAGTCCCCACACATGAAAGTGATGTGTGGTAATGTAGAAACATGGTTCTCCAAGTAAGTGAGAGCCGAGTTTGCTTCATGAGAATTGTAGACATTTAAGAAGGTCATGATTCTATCTCCAATGTCCATTGCAATGCAGTTGATGTCATCATGATTAATGAGATCAGACCGCAGTCGAGGCATATGCACTTTCCAACGCTTGTTCACGAACACCATTGCTCGCGCTTTTTCCTGAGCACCAATACTGATGAACTCACGGTGGGTGACTGTTTGCATGTACGCTTCACCCTCTTTATTTGTCATGGAGGCAACATTTTTAATGTGTCCCCAGAACGGTTCTTGGACGCAGATTATGTCCCAATCACGATATTTCTCAAGCAACAAAGACATGTTGTATCAAGACTTTTGAACATTGGCGCTAATGCACCTCATGGTGGGGTCAGCATCTTTGACATCAAGGAGTTCGTCAACTTCCGGCTGAGTAGGAGCAACAAGGCTCGCTAGAGGTATGTCAGGAGAAGATTGGACATGACCACTAAATGCAGATTGAACTCCAGATGACGGTTGTAGAAGACTGTCACCACTGAATTCAAGATTTTCTAACTGTTCTCACATTCTTCTAAAATGCGCAAGTGGGATGTCAGGCGACAAAAGGAAATATCCCTTGCCAGACGGTAGGTTGGACAACGTAGCCAATGGGATGTCTGGTGATGAATCAGCCAGGACAGGTAACCGTCCCTGTGACGGGGGGGGTCGCATCATCAGATGTATAATCCAGAGATTGCGCATAAATTGGTGAATGCCGTTCTTGATCAGGGTCACATAATGTTTGCCTGACCGGTGTGCGTGAGTCCATATTTGGACCTGGAATTGAACTCCATTCAGACATATAGTCCACTATGGAGGGCGTAGGGGTATTTACACGGAGACTCGGTAAATCCCACGCATAATCAACAGCATGTGATTCCCGAGGCATTTGTAGACGACCAGCAAGTGATCCAGTCATCTGTGGAGTAAGTTGGACTGATGACAAGCTTAACTCCGAGGGCCCAGTCAGGCTATCCCCTCCGGTTGGCGCATGGCCCAGTGTCAGAGGGGTTTCATCATTGATATCAGATACAGATGGGGTATCTGGGGTCAAGTGTGTCAGGAGGAGTGGCAAACGTCTGCACCCCTCCTCTGCCTCCCAAAACGTTGCATCATATTCAACAATGTCATCTGGAGAAATGTCGCGAGCATTAAACATTGCAGGTGCATGTATCACTCTCTGAGCAGGAGTGACGTGTGGTGATGGCCCTGTACGGAATTATACCCAGTTCTACCACGCCATGCAGCAAGATTTGGGAACAAATTGTCGGAGGACATAACACGTGCTTCTCTCTGAGGGTGCGGACGTATGATGTGACACGGTGTATGAGGCTGCATCATGTAAAAAGTTCCTGCGAGGGTTGTGCGTGTCATGTCCAGGTGCAGCACACGGTTCTCAAGGAATTCATCTTCTCTGACATGATCAAAGAATGACATTCGGGCTTCATAAGCTGTTCTGTACTCAGGGGCACCCAACCAAAAGTTGGGTGATTGATCTCTAGAGTGCATGGGTGACACTTGACTTTTACGGTGTATGGGTGTTGGGGGCTCTGCTGTCATTGGGCTCGGCATTCTGGGTATCATGTTATGGTTGTCACAATACATAAAAAAGGAAGTAGCGGTTATTTTACAAACGAGCTATCAGCTATTCATGCTGTCCATCCTCCATCTCAGAGGTGCCAGCACCAACAATCTCAACATCATCCTCAGACGTCTCTGCGACTTCCGACAATGCCTCGTACCTTCCAGACTTTACACGCTCGCGTTGTCTTGATGGGCCAGCAACCAGGGTCAACTCGCGCATGGGAATGTTCCCCTCGTGATCCTTTGCTGCAATCAGAGCAGCTGCAGCCTTCTCGGCTCACTTCTTCTGAGTGCAAATGGCACGGTTAGCAGACTTGATTGTGTTGTTGTCCAACTGACAACCAGCCTTGCATGGGACAGCCGGGACATCCTGACGGAGTTGGGTGGCGGGGTCGACGCCTTGCATGTGCGCCTTGTCCCCTCGCTTCAAGTACCTCGAGCATCTGCTTGAGTAATGTCCGTGGCCAGTCTTACCACAATTTGCACAGATCCAGTGGTTGCTCAGACACGGCCACCTTTCTGTCTGAAGCCTCTCCCTTGTGAGAATACAGCAAGGAGCAACCATGTTATGTTCCTCCGCCGTGTGGTTCTCTGGGCAGACCTTGCACCATTCGAACGCTCCATTTTTGCACTGGTCCCTCCAGTGTCCAATACGATGGCAGTGAGTGCACATTGCAGTACAAGCCGTTGACTGAGCAAGTACTAAAGAGCACTTTTTCGAGCCAATGGTGACCTTCTCCTGGATGAGATGTTGGGTGACCTCGCCGCCAACGTCATACGCAAAGATATGGAGGGGCCCCAGAGAGCCTTTCTTGTGACCAGCACCCCAGAACGCAATCGGGGTGTAGTCCGACGGGACCAGGTGTTGAAAAACCTCAGGATTATACTTCAACACCTCCTCAAAGATATCCTGAATCAATAGACCCTTGCTTGGGCAAGCTTGGATCACAAGTTCCGCCATCGACGTGTACATGTGTACCATGAGGATTGGAGGGTATGTGGAGGACAGAATATAACCAGCAATATTCTCACTGGTCACGTTCTTCCAGACATCTTCGAGCCAATTTACAAAGTTGAGTTCAAGACGTACTTGGAAAGCCAACTGAAGCTGGTTCTGCCGTTTCTCGTCCCACTTCACTCTGATAACAGGGTTCAATTTTGGTTGGACGGTGGACGTCATGCCTCCCTTCTTCTTGTGCTCAGCCAACTGCCAGCTATGATGAAGTTGGGCCACAATGGTTTGAACTTCCTCTCCTTGCAGATCAACCTCTCGTCAGCAGACTGGTCAAATGTAATGACCACTGTAGTCTTTGACTCTGGAGGCCGAGGGGCATGGACAACAGGGGCCTTGGGCTTAGGCTCGCGCACAAAATTTGCTCTTGCATCTGGTTTGGTGTTGTTTGTGGGGTGGGTACCTGGGACCACAGTTTTTCCCTTACCCTTGTCTTGTGTTGCCGGTGCACTCGTGCCCTGTCCTGCTGAAGCATTTGCAGGGGAGTTTGCCGGAGCAGGAGGGGGGGGGGACAGATTGGGAGGCTACCTCGTTTGGGAAACCAAAGGAGCCCATCCGTTGACCAGCTGCTAAGATCTGGTCAATGCTAAAGTCAACGGCCGTAGAGCCCAAGACTTGTAATCTCAGGGCAAAGTTGTTGATCATCTCCACCGAGAGCGAGTTGAACCAGTCATCAGCAGTCCAAGGCTTCTTTGCCGGCAGGGCTGCGGTAGATGGAGTGTCTGGGTGCTCCATGTTGTGAGTAGAGTCCGCACGCAGATGCTTGCCAAGACTGATCTCTCCCGCCGCAGCAGGAGGAGCAGTCGTCGAAGTGGGAGCAGAAGCAGCCACCTTCTTGGCAGCTGCTGCTTGATGTTGACAATAGCTCAACGCGACGGATGGGTGCATACCCTCAAACAGAGACTTGGCTGGTGCCTTATTCTTCCCCTTTGCTTTGGTGGCATTGGCATAGCTCTTCCTGGCTCCCGGTGTCATGATCTCTTTGGCTTCCGAGGCAGCACCACCCTCGTCTGCAGAAGTCATTGCATCACTCACCGCACCGCCACGCTCTCTATGAGAGGCACGACTGGGAGCAACGCAAATCAAGTCGAGCGTCTTTTTGGCCTTGGGACTGGATCCCTTGGCTGCAGACACTTTTGTCGGGCGGGAATACGACAGCAAAGCCTTGTTGTCCACCTCCATATGTTCCTGTTGGAACCTGAGCTTTTGCTCACTACACAACTTGGCCATGTCAGAGCAAATCTGACTGACGCTGGATGCCATGTCGGACACCGTGCCTCAAATGAACGTTGAGGCCTCGATGTGCCGGTGCGCCTGAGTGGACGCGATGAGGAGAGAAGGAGAAGCAGGGTCCCACTTCTGGAAGTTTACCTCAAAATGGTCTGTCACCATCTGTAACAGACCCACAATGCAATTACGAGCGAATTCCCGCCTACCTACAGGCAGCTCCACGAAGAACGCGCCAGACAGATCCCAACTAGGGGCTGCCACCGCAATATTGTCGAGCGACTCAATGACACGATCAAGGATGTCATCCACTGCGCTCTCGCCTCTGCACACAAACACCTGGAGGAAAGATTCTCCCTTGGTTCGCTGCAATTGGTTTCTGTCCTCGGGCTCACTAGTGCGCGCTCGCCCTTGGAAAGGATTAGACCCAGCTGGAACAGCCTGGGTCGACGTCGGAATCTGAATTCGAAACACGAATCTGAGCGCAGTCGCATATTGCACAAAATAAATCCTCGTGTCCATCAGATGACAGGCACATGGATCAATGGAAAATTGGGGGGTGCGTGTGCTTACCTGCAACGGCACCTCATTTGCCTGCGACTTCTGAACAATAGTTGCAGATGTTGGGGGGGGGGGGGGGGGGGGCGTGAAGTTGAGTCCCATATGAGCCAGCACCCAAGCTATGCACAGGGGCGGTGGAACCCTCAGGGATTGGGTTGAGGTCTCTAGCAGTTGCACCACTAGAGACCTTGGGCGCCTGCAAAGCAGGGGCCTCTTTCGAGGTCAAAGATTTGGGAGCAGACTTGGTAGGTCTGTTCCCGTATGGTTCAAAGGGCTCAACAGAGCCCCCTCTTCGAACAGGTCCAGCTGTAGGTGAGCTGGACTCCGTTCGCACTGCTGTCGCCATAGGTACGTCAAATGTCGAAGGAGTAGTCATGGGCGCTTATCTTTGATGGTGGTGGTACCAGTACAAGAGAGGATGCTGCACAAGCCCCTTGCACCTCTATTAAGTGCCCGTATCACATGGCTTAGACGCTCTACATGGTCACGTTACTAGCTGCTACGTCACACAGGCATGTGACTCAGCTTGTAAGACCACATGGCTACAACCACATGGCTCAGCCCATAGCTAGGGTTTGACGTCATAGATAGCACTCACATGGACTCCTTTTTGTTCTTTCCCTATTGTTCTCTTTATGGAAGAATGTTCTCACAGGTGTGGGAACGGAATACAATAGTTGGTCTCCTTTTAGACAGATTCTCTCACAAGTAAAGGTCTTGGCAGAGTCCAGACAATAGCTAATGTTCTCCTTTAGATAGTTCTATTGTTCTTTGTTCACATGGCTTCTTGCAAAGCCTGCCCTTAACATGGTCTGTGCGCAGGTCCCTGAAGTCTATATATACTGCTGCATGTACGCTCCTAGCCCCCCATCTCAACCTCTTGGTCTTTACTGGGCTAGGTAAGCCACCTCCTCCCGTACTATATAGCTGGTAGTACAAATACTAACTTGGTCTTTACTGGGCTAGCAACTTGCATAAAGTTACAATTCCTGAAGAATGAAGAAGAATTGTTCCAGTGTGCTCCAGCACATTGATGCCTTTTCAGATGTGACCTCTTTGTCCCCCAAAATGTGGGAATTTGATGGCAGAACACAGAAAGTAACAGTCAATAACAAAACAATGAATCCATCTGATGGCATCACACTGGCCTTGTTATCAGCCCTTTATAACTTTGTATCAGATCACTTTTGCAATCAAAATGCATTTTTTGATTTTTACAGACTGCATATGGGTACAAATCTGTACATATAATACACCATTGGATAACCCTATCTGGTGGCAACATCCTGGTACAAACATGTTGCCAATTGAAGTGGAATTGAGCATGTGATGGCCAGTCTACTGAACAAAGTTATCCAGACTTAGATTTAAACTCCACTCCTGCTGGCAAATGATGTCACATTCTGGTCAGGTACATGTGTAGCAATCTACAGACATTGCTTGCTCTCTGAACAAGGAATACAATTAGAAGACATGCCACACATAGTGTTGGCTCTGAGCAAGAGTTACCAGTCCTTTGGAAGCTAACTACAAATTCTCAACCCCTACATTCTTGGACAATGGAAATTTGTGGCTGCATTAGTGGTGAGTACTGTATCTGATTGTTTCACAAAGTTCCACAACTGTTAGTTGCTCTCTAAGCAGGAGTTACAATCAGAACACAGCCTATGGCAGTTCCAATGGGGGTGAGGCAGTTCAGACATCAGCAGGACATGGTTGCATCAGGAGCAAGCACTGCATTGGATTGTTGCACAAAGTTTCACAGCCATTAGCTGCTCTCTAAGGAGGAGTTAAAATCAGAACATAGCCTGTGGCAGTTCTAATGGGGCTGAGGCAGTTCAGACATCAACAGGACGTGGTTGCATCACCATAGAGCACTGCCTTTGATTTTTCCATACAGTTTCACAACCACCAGTTGCTCTATAAGCAGGAGTTACAATCAGAACACAGCCTGTGGCAGCTCTGATGGGGGTGAGGCGATGCAGACATCAGCTGGGTGTGGTTTCATCAGCAGCCAGTGCTGCGTTCCATTGGTCCACAAAGTTTTACAATCACTACTCTCTAAGCAAGAATTACAACTGTAGCAGTTGCAACAGGGGTGAGGCAGCTCAGACATCAACAGGACATGGTTGCATTGGATTGTTCAACAAAGTTTCACAACCATTCATTGCTCTCTAAGGAGGAATTACAATCAGAACACAGCCTGTGGCAGTTCTAGTGGGGCTGATGAAGTTCAGACATCAACAGGACATAGTTGCATCACCATAGAGCGCTGCCTTTGATTCTTTCACACAGTTTCACAACCGTTAGCGGGTCTATAAGCAGGAGTTACAATCAGAACCCAGCCTGTGGCAGATCCAATGGGGTTGAGGCAGTGCAGACATCAACTAGCGTTAGCAAGGCCGGCAAGCGGCAAGTACAATTCCTGAAGATTGAATGAAATATTACTTTTTAAGCAAGATTTGTAGGTAAACTTGGTGCATGTAGCAGCCTGAAGAAGTAATTCTGTTGGGAATAGCTTCTTCAATGATTAATGTATGGTAATTTGATGGTTTGTCTCCACTGTAACACACAATTATTCATGAAAGAAGAGGGACTGTGTTGCATTGTTTGAAGTGCAACAATGGGTGTGAGTACATAATTAAAACATGTGCAAGTTTATGGAGTAGAGCATGGAGATAAAGATTGTTTGACATGCGTCTTCTTCTTGATGGTGTTGAACTATGTTAAATATTCTAGATACAATTTGGTAAACTGCAGGAGCAGGGTTGCAAGTGATTATGTTATTGATAGCAAATTGAACAAATCATCTAGCATGAGTCAGTTAATTGCACCTGTGACTTTGTTACCAAAAGGAACCTGAGTAAACAACTCTGTTCCTGGTAAGTACCTTGCCAAGCCATCTGGACATGAATATTGACTGCATTACGGGCATTTTCTATTGGTGACACCGTTGATGCGCAACTTGATCTGGGATAAAGTGAATGTACTGCAAATGATAAGTTTGGTTGCAGGAAAACAAGCCATACATTGATGAGGGTAGTCACCAATGGTGGCAAGGGGCTTCATATATCTTATCATGAATCTTGTGCAGTGTTCACTGCTGATGACAGAAAATTGCGTACTTAAGAAATGAAGGGCTTGATATCCTGTTGAGGTATGAACTGCCTCATCTCCATTGAAACTGCTACAGGCTGTGTTCTGATTGTAACTCCTGCTTATAGAGCCACTAGTGGTTGTGAAACTGTGTGAAAGAATCAAAGGCAGTGCTCTGTGGTGATGCAAATGTGTCCTGTTGATGTCTGAACTGCCTCAGCCCCACTAGAACTGCCTCATCTCCATTGAAACTGCCACAAACTGTGCTCTGATTGTAACTCCTCCTTAGGGAGCAACTAATGGTTGTGAAATTTTGTGGACCAATTGAATGCAGCGCTGGCTGCTGATGAAACCATGTCTAGCTGATGTCTGCATTGCCTCACCCCCATGAGAGCTGCCACAGGCTATGTTCTGATTGTAGCTCCTGCTTACAGAGCAACTGGTGGTTGTGAAACTGTATGGAAGAATCAGAGGCAGCGCTCTATGGTGATGCAACTATGTCCTGTTGATGTCTGAACTTCATCAGCCCCACTAGAACTGCCACAGGCTGTGTTCTGATTGTAATTCCTCCTTAGAGAGCAATGAATGATTGTGAAACTTTGTTGAACAATCCAATGCAACCATGTCCTGTTGATGTCTGAGCTGCCTCACCCCCGTTGCAACTGCTACAGTTGTAATTCTTGTGAACGCAGCCCTGGCTGCTGATGAAACCACGCCCAGCTGATGTCTGAACTGCCTCAGCCCCATTAGAGCTGCCACAGGCTATGTTCTGATTTCAACTCCTCCTTAGAGAGCAGCTAATGGCTGTGAAACTTTGTGCAACAATCCAATGCAGTGCTTGCTGCTGATGCAACCATGTCCTGTTGATGTCCGAACTGCCTCACCACCATTTGAACTGCCATAGGCTGTGTTCTGATTGTAACTCCAGCTTAGAAAGCAACAGAAAGTTGTGAAACTTTGTGACACAATCAGATACAGTATTTACTACCAATGCAGCCACAAATTTACATTGTCCAAGAATGTAGGATTTGAGAATTTGTAGTTAGCTTCCAAAGTACTAGTAACTCTTGCTCAGAGCCAACACTATGTGTGGCATGTCTTCTAATTGTATTCCTTGTTCAGGGAGCAAGCAATGTCTGTTACAATTCCTGAAGAATGAAGAAGAATTGTTCCAGTGTGCTCCAGCACGTTGATGCCTTTTCAGATGTGACCTTTTTGTCCCCCAAAGTGTGGAAATTTGATGGCAGAATGCAGAAAGTAACAGTGTCAATAAGAAAACAATGAATACAGCTGATGGCATCACACTGGCCTTGTTATCAGCCCTTCATAACTTTGTATCAGATCACTTTTGCAATCAAAATGCACTTTTTGATTTTTACAGACTGAAAATGGGTTCAAATCTGTACATATAATACACCACTGGATAGCCCTATCTTGTGGCAACATCCTGGTACAAACATCCTGTCAAATGAAGTGGAATTTAGCAAGTTATGGCCAGTCTACTGAAAAAGGTCACTCAGACTCATATTCAAACTCCACTCTTGCTATGATGTCACATTCTGGTCAGGTACATGTGCAGCAATTCACAGACATTGCTTGCTCTCTGAACAAGGAATACAATTAGAAGACATACCACACATAGTTTTGGCACTGAGCAAGAGTTACCAGTACTTTGGAAGCTAACTACCAAATCTCAATCCCTGCATGCTTGGACAATGTAGATTTGTGGCTGCATTAGTAGTGAGTACTGTATCTGATTGTTTCACAAAGTTTCACAACTGTTAGTTGCTCTCTAAGCAGGATTTACAATCAGAACATAGCCTGTGGCAGCTCTGATGGGGGTGAGGCAATGCAGACATCAGCTAGACATGCTTTCATCAGCAGCCAGCGCTGCATTCAATTGGTCCACAAAATTTCACAACCATTAGTTACTCTCTAAGGAGGAGCTACAATCAGAACACAGCCTGTGGCAGTTCTAGTGGGGCTGAGGCAGTTCAGACATCAACAGGACATAGTTGCATCAGCAGCAAGCACTGTATGTGATTGTTCCACAAAGTTTCACAACCACTAGTTGCTCTATAAGCAGGACTTACAATTGGAACACAGCCGGTGGCAGTTTCAATGCAGATGAGGCAGTTCATACATCAGGCAGTTCTGGTGGGGCTGAGGCAGTTCAGACATCAACAGAACGTGTTGCATCACCATAGAGCACTGCCTTTGATTCTTTCACACAGTTTCAGAACTACTAGGGCTCTATAAGCAGGAGTAACAATCAGAACACAGCCTGTGGCAGTTTCAATGGAGATGAGGCAGTTCATACAACAACAGGACACATATAACTTGCTGTGGGAGTCGCTTTAATGAGACACCCTCAAGCCCTTTATTTTGTATGCAAGCAATTTTCTGTCATCAGCAGTGAACACTGCACTAGATTCATGATAAGATATATGAAGCCCCTTGCCACCATTGGTGACTACCCTCATCAATGTATGGCTTGTTTTCCTGCAACCAAACTTATCATTCGTATTACAGTCACTTTATCCCAGATCAAGTTGCGCATCAACGGTGTCACCAATAGAAAATGCCCGTAATGCAGTCAATATTCATGTCCAGATGGCTTGGCAAGGTCCTTACCAGGAACAGAGTTGTTTACTCAGGTTCCTTTTGGTAACAAAGTCAAAGGTGCAATTAACTATTTCATGCTATATGATTTATTCAATTTGCTATCAATAACATAATCACTTGTAACCCTGCTCCTGCAGTTTACCACATTGTATCTAGAATATTTAACATAGTTCAACAGCATTAAGAAAAAGACGCATGTCAAACAATCTTTATCTCCATGCTCTACTCCACAAACTTGTACATGTTCAAATTCTGTATTCACACTCATTGTTGCACTTCAAACAATACAGCACAGTCCATCTTCTTTCATGAATAATTGTGTGCTCCAGTGGAAACAAACCACCAACTTACTAAACATTACTCATTGAAGAAGCTATTCTCAACAAAATTACTTGTTCAGGCTGCTACCAGCACCAAGTTTACTCGCAAATCTGGCTCAAAAAGTAATATTTCATTCAATCTTCAGGTATTGTACTTGCCGCTTGCCGGCCTTGCTAACGCTAGTAGATTGCTGCACATGTACCTGACCAGAATGTGACATCATTTGCCAGCAGGAGTGGAGTTTAAATCTAAGTCTGGATAACTTTGTTCAGTAGACTGGCCATAACATGCTCAGTTCCACTTCAATTGGCAACATGTTTGTACCAGGATGTTGCCACCAGATAGGGTTATCCAATGGTGTATTATATGTACAGATTTGTACCCATATGCAGTCTGTAAAAATCAAAAAATGCATTTTGATTGCAAAAGTGATCTGATACAAAGTTATAAAGGGCTGATAACAAGGCCAGTGTGATGCCATCAGATGGATTCATTGTTTTGTTATTGACTGTTACTTTCTGTCTTCTGCCATCAAATTCCCACATTTTGGGGGACAAAGAGGTCACATCTGAAAAGGCATCAATGTGCTGGAGCACACTGGAACAATTTCTCTTCATTCTTCAGGAATTGTAATTGTTTCTATGGGCTCCAGCACATCGATGCTTTTTGAGATGTAACCCTCTTGTCCCCCAAGAAGTGGGAATTTGATGGGACAATACAGACAGTAACAGCTTCAGCATGAAAGCACTGATTACAGCAAATTGCAATCAAAATACACTTTTTGATTTTTACATACTCCATATGGGTACAGATTCTTCCACAAAGTTCCACAACCACTAGTTGCTCTCTAAGGAGGAGGTGCAATCACAGCACAGCATGTGGCAGTTCTAATGGGGCTGAGGCAGTTCATACATCTACAGAATGTGGTTGCATCAGCATTGAGCACTGACTTTGATCCTTGTGCACAGTATGCAGCCACTGTTTGATTTCTAAGCAGGAGTTACAATCAGAACACAGCCTGTGGCAGCTCCAATGGGGGTGAGGCAGTTTGAATGTCAAGGACATGGTTGCATTTGAGTGTTCCACAAAGTTTCACAACCATTAGTTGCTCTCTAAGGAGGAGTTACAATCAGAACACAGCCTGTGGCAGTTCTAGTGGGGCTGATACACTTCAGACATCAACAGGATGTGGTTGCATCACCATAGAGCACTGCCTTTGATTCTTCCACACAGTTTCACACCCACTAGCTGCTCTATAAGCAGGAGTTACAATCAGAACCCAGTCTGTGGCAGCTCCAATGGGGGTGAGGCAGTGCAGACATCAACAGGACACATGTAACATGTTCTAGCAATTGATCTAATAAGGCACCCTCAAGCCCTTCATTCTTGTACTTTTCTGAGATCAGCAGTGAACACTGCACAAGATTCATGACAAGATAGATGAAGACCCTTGCTACCATTGGTGACTACTTTCATCAATGTATGGCTCCTTTTCCTGCAACAATGGGCGTGAGTACAGAATTAAAACAAGTTTGTGGAGTAGAGCATGGAGATAAAGATTGTTTGACATGCGTCTTCTTTCCAATGGAATTGAACTATGTTATATATTTAGATAAAATGTGGTAAACTGGAGTAGCAGGGTTACAAGTGATTATGTTGTTGATAGCAAATTGAATAAATCATATAGTGTTAAATAGTTAATTGCATCTGTGACTTTGTTACCAAAAACAACCTCAGTAAACAATGTTGTTCCTGGTAAGGATCTTGCCAAGCCATCTGGTCATGAATATTGGCTGTATTACGGGCATTTGCCATTGGTGACACCTTTGATAGGCAACTTGACCTGGAATAAAGTGATTGTACTACAATTAGTAAGTTTGGTTTTGGGAAAAGGAGCCATACATTGATGAAGGTAGTCACCAATGGTAGCAAGGGTCTTCATCTATCTTGTCATGAATCTTGTGCAGTGTTCACTGCTGATCTCAGAAAAGTACAAGAATGAAGGGCTTGAGGATGTCTCATTATATCAATCGCTAGAACATGTTACATGTGTCCTGTTGATGTCTGCACTGCCTCACCCTCATTGGAGCTGCCACTGCCACAAGCTGTGTTCTGAGCCCTTCATTCTTGAAGCACTGCACTGCCTCATCCCCATTGGAGCTGCCACTGCCACAAGCTGTACTCCTCCTTAGGGAGTAACTAATGGTTGTAAAACTTTGTTGAACAATCCAATGCAGTGCTTGCTGCTGATGCAACCATGCCCTGTTGTTGTCTGAGCTGCATCACCCCTATTGGAACTGCCACAGACTGTGTTCTGATTGTGACTCCTGCTTAGAGAGCAGTGGTTGTGAAACCTTGTGAACCAATTAAATGCAGTGCTTGCTGCCAATGAAACCATCTACTGTTGAGATCTGAACTGCCTCAACTCCATTGGAGCTGCCACTGCTGCAACTCCTGCTGAGAAAGTGAGTGACTTCCCGTAAGCCTTTAGGTCGATGTTTAGGTCGACTTTTGCGTGTGAGACATGAAATCTCAGATCAGAGCGTGACATTTTCAAAGTCCGACACAAACCCAAACGCCTCGGTGAGACATCGGAGGCGACTTAAACGTCGAAGTTTGGGTAGGGGGGGGTACCCCCCTACCCAAACTTTTTCTCGTACCCAAACTATGTGGCGCACGCTAAACGCGCCGATCCATCCCAATTATGGTGAAGAAATCAACGCCACGAAAACGCTATCTGTACAGCTCCCGACACAACACGTCCGACGAGCTCGACTTCCTCTCGTTCCGCTCGCCCTCGCGTCCAACCTTCACTCGACTGCTCTTTCCCCCCCAGCAATTCTCTACCCTTTGTCTTAACTGCTCTGCTATGGCTGCACCAAATATCCCATTCCAATCTGTCCATGCGCGCGAGGAAAATCATCAGGTAAGTACCTACAATTACCTTTATAACTGGATTGCACATCGTCGCGCCTAGTCGCACCCAGCGCCGAGTCCGATGCGCATGTGCAGACACGCCGTTCGACAGCGTGGTGCACGATATGTGAACCCACGCACCTTGACGCGTGTCTGACACGGTTCCACTCAATGTGCTAACTCGAGCATTTCACAGGTTTTCTTGCCGCCGTTGAACACCCTTCTCGACACGAGTGGGACCAACAACGCGTCGCCGAATGCGCTCGGCCTCCAAAACGGGGTGGCTCGTTATACACTCAGCATGCAGCCCGGAAGTCCTACGTACGCGGAGGTCGCTTCGCCTCGGTTTGCGCAGCGCCCCCTTCTTCCAGTCAGCTCTTACGAGCACTTCGGGAACGGTGCCCTTCCTGTCAGCAACACCGAAGGTCCTCGCACACAAGGTATGTTGTTGGGTCTGACTATCACTCATCCGTCTCTCACCTCTCCATTCGTACTCAGTGTTACCGCCTGGGCCATCTGAGTCCTATCACCTCCCGGGCACCCAGATCGCGCCACCTGTGGCCTTTGGCCACTACCAGCATCACCGAGGCGCTAGCCGAGGGCTCGACCGCACAGATGTACAGGCCCATGACAGCACCTCCACGAGGCGGCCAACTCCACGCCCGCGAACAACGGCGCCATCCAACCCGTTCGACCTTTGTGCTCGAACGCCGCACGTACCGCCCTCTGTCTCTGGTGAGTCAGTCACGGCCAGCGCGCAAGGTGCTCAGGGTACTGACATGCCTCCTTTTCTAGGTGGTTCCCGCCTTTTCGACACTGTCTTAAGCTCCGACTCGGACAATGAGGCAGCTGAGGTCCAACCAGCACAGACCCCTAGTGCCAGCAAGTCACACCGCAAGCGAGCACTCGACACAGCTGCGGAGACGAGAGACGAGGCAACCCCATCCACTCCAGCTACGAAGAAACGCAGACAGCCGCCAGCTCCCGCAGCAAAGCAAAAGCCTGCGGCGAGGTCTCGCAAAAATCCTGAAGTGCCGACACCGTCCGCCGAAGATCCTCTCGACGCGCCGCTCTCGACTGCACGACAATCCAACCCATCGACGAAGAAGAACGGCGGGCGTAAAGTCGGTGCTGCCACGTTCAAGGAGCAAGACGTCAACCAGTTACTAGACCTGGTTGAAGAGCTGCGACCGGTGGGTATGAACTCGTGGCTCCGCCTTGCTGATCGGTACAATACGTGGGCTTCGGCAAACAAGCGGCCGCACAAACTGGCAGAGAGTCTGCGCCGCAAGTACAACAAGGTCAGCTGTACATTCAATTGAAGTCTTGATACAGCTACTGAATATATAACAGCTCGTCAGCTCGAAGAAGCCGACCGGTGACCCTGATGTGCCACCGGAAATCAAACGCGCAAAACGACTTAACCGCCTCATTGAGAAGAGTCTCAACATCTGCGACATCGACGACAGGATACCTCCGGAGTGGGATGATGATGAGGACGAGGACCATGAGGAGGGTAACAGTGATGCTGATGCTGATGCCAGTGATACTGATCGGGAGAATGCAGCTCCTGCTGTGGTCAAAGCTGCTGGTCGTAACAAGCAGGCTCGTGCTCGTGGTCATGATCTCCTGCAGTCGCTAACAAGGCAGATGGATCCTGATACCATCCAGGCTCGGGAGAATGCACGAGACCACCGCTTTGCTGAGCGAACTCGTGTGCTGACTGATGTCATCGCAGAGCGTGGTGCTCAGCAGGAGATGCGTGAGTTACGGGCAGAAATCCGTGACCTGCGCCAGCGATGTGATCAGCTCTCTCAGGAGGTAATGCAGGCTCGGTTGGAAAAGCAGCGTGCAGATATGGAGAAGCAGATGCTTGAGTTTCAAATGCGGATCTTGAGCTCTACGGGTGGCAGTGGTGGCATGAGAGGACCAGGCTGGCCCTATGGCAGTGCTGCAGGTGAATATGGTGATTACCAGTGGGGTGATGGCTACGGTAATCTTCAAGAATTCGAAGTTCCTTTCTAGATACATGTTGTTGTGTACTTAATTGTCATAGATGCCATGAAATCTAGTTACCTGGTCTTTTCTCCTCTGCTCTGAAAACAACATTCTTTCCCAATTGAACCATACATCCAGCAAGTCATCTCCATCCTGCCAAATAGAGCAGTATGTATTTTTAATGTGACTGATGCCTACCAGGCGCACACGAATTTGATGAAGACGGCAGATGCATCGCAGCAACTTGTAACGGAAGAGTGAATCATCACTTGGAAGAGGAATCCGTAAGTGACCAAATGAGCCCTGAATCTCTCGCATGCCCCACTCCGCTGATTGACGATATGATAGTAGCTGGCGATCAAATTGCATAAGCTGCTGCCGCTCATTTGCGTTTTGAGGAAGCCGTTGTCCTTGTTTTAAAGGAGCACGAATGCGCTCATCAATGGAGACTGCCGTCCGGGGAAATGCTGTGTCTGCCACAAGGTAGTAGCCATTGGGGGTATGTTCCAGGAGTTGATCATACAGCCGGCGAGCAACACGTGCATCGTGAAAGCTGCCAGGTGCATTGACGCAGGCAAAGATGATCTCACCTGGATTTGAGTCAGCAAAAGTCAAACAGATGTACTGTCTACTTACCCTTTGGAGAGAAAGCAATAACATTGCTAACAAAGTGCCCATGCAACCATCCATTGTACATTGCGTTCTCCATATCATCATCTCCAGATGTCTGTACGGGGAGGTTGAGCCCATCCACAACTCCAAATGCGTTGACGAGGAGTGCATGTTTGGCCTGGATAATCTGCGAATATTCCTCAAATTCCTCTCCTATTGGCCATGCAATCCTTGCTTCAGGCATGCTCTCCAAGGTTGCAAAGAGTGTGTCGAGGGAAGCATGAATGTACCGGTTTACAGTAGATGGAACAAGAGCAAAGATCTGCTGCAGGGAGACCTCACGCATGGTAGAGTTTAACCAATGCAATATTAGGCCAAGCGCTCCTGATGCATCCACAGAGCGACGTCCTAGACGAGGATTTCCGTGCACGTGTACATCTGGCCGGCGAATTGGCTGCGAGTCCCATTTCTCTGCAAAGCTCCCCAGAATGTAATGGAATGTAGCAACATCAAGCCCCATAGTAGTGATAAAAGCTCGATCACTTCGGCTCGCGTACAACCTCTGCCAAGGTGTATCACCTTGTGGGTTTTCCAAAAGCTCTGATCTTGTCAAATACAAGCGCTGTCGAGCTGCTTGCCTTCTTGCCTGAACCTCCGCTGCACCACCTACAACGAAAGCTACAGTTGCTAGGTGGTTCTCCTCCTCCTCAGCCATCTCCTCCTCGTCATCTTCCTCATCCAAAAGATCCGCTATGTGGAATAAGAGAGCAAGATCTTCAAGTTCGTCAAAATTGTTATGGTTCATGCCTTGCGGTTGCCGGTGCGTCGACATCGATGGAGCTCGAGGGAGAAACGCAAGTTGCGTTCGAAACGAACGCGAGCGCAGACTAGATCTCAATACGGCGTCATCAAACGTCGCGGCTGCAATTACACAGCAGCGAGACGAATGCGAATTTTCCATGTCGTTCGTCGGGGATCTTACGGGTTGGACACGATTCCATGTGTCTTACCCCTGGTCACACTTTTTAAAACTCAGACGTTTAGGTCGCGAACGACCTAAATCCTTACGGGAAGTCACTCAGTAGTGGTTGTGAGACTTTGTGGACTAATTGAATGCAGTGCTGGCTGGTAATGAGACCACATCCAGCTGATATCTGCGCTGCCTCACCCCCATTAGAGCTGCCACAGGCTGTGTTCTGATGGTCACTCCTGCTTATAGAGCAACTGGTGGCTGTGAAACTGTATGGAAGAATCAAAGGCAGTGATCTATGCTGATGCAACTACGTCCTGTTGATGTCTGAACTGCCTCAGCCCCATTAGAACTTCCACAGGCTATTTTCTGATTTCAACTCCTCCTTAGAGAGCAACCAATGGTTGTAAAACTTTGTGCAACAATCCAATGCAGTGCTTGCTGATGCAACCATGTACTGTTGATGTCTGAACTGCCTCACCACCATTGTAACTGCCACAGGCTGTGTTCTGATTGTAACTCCTGCTTAGAGAGCAACTAACCGTTGTGAAACTTTGTGAAACAATCAGATACAGTACTCACCACTAATGCAGCCACAAATTTCCATTGTCCAAGAATGTAGGGGTTGAGAATTTGTAGTTAGCTTCCAAAGTACTGGTTATTCTTGCTCAGAGCCAATACTATGTGTGGCATGTCTTCTGATTGTATTCCTTGTTCAGAGAGCAAGCAATGTCTGTACATTGCCGTACATGTACCTGACCAGAACTTGACATCATTTGCCAGCAGGGATTGAATCTGAGTCTGAATGACTGTTTACAGTAGACTGGCCATAACTTGCTCAATTCCACTTTAATTGGCAAGATGTTTGTACAGTGCCCCGCGCCAAGGATCAACATGCGTCGGGAGCGCTCAAAAATTGTCAGATTAGCTTAGATTTTTCGGATTTGGAAGGAAACTGGCCAGGCTAAGCGTAAATCTGCATTCTTTTATTTTTGGTGGTCTATTCTCAATTTTGCGTCCCAAAAAAATTAATTGGGGTCTGCAGCGACCCGCTCCCTCACAAAAGTGTCCATGCCTCTTGCGCGGAAAAGAATTTGACAATTCTGATTGAGTCGCGCACAATTGCTGTAATACTGTGGCTAATGTGGAGAGTCAGGTTTCCGGTGCCTCGCTGATGGCACTTTTCAAACCGGCAAGGACTTACTCCCGGAGCTAGCTCTGCTCAACTCGTGTACAACCAAGACTATCCGTGCCTTTTTTCGGAAGTCGTGGCACTATATTGATGCATACAGGTGTGTCGGTTGCACCAGCTCACTTTTCTCTTGTTGTTGAGGCATTGTTTCCTTTTTTTCCAGCAAAGGCCTGAACAACAGACAGGTTGAGTTTTCAAGTATACTTAACACAGACGTATTCCGAACGGTATAATGATGAATCTGGGTATGCTCGACAATCCCACCTGAGGCGGGCACAGTGAGCGGTCCACGGGGTTGTGTGCAGTGTTCGGGGGCTGTATTACTCGATTTAGTAATTAGACGCCTTCCAAATCAGGCAACTCTCAATTTCTGTGCTGTGAAATTTTCAAAGGTCAAACGGGGGGAAAGTAATGAGTGAGCTCGACAGCTATACACCATCCTTATGCATTGCAAATGTTTTTGGCAAGTCTGGAAAGCTCATGTTGTAGTAGATACAAAAGTTGAAAATGGGGCACCAAGAGGTCGGTTTTGAGCGCGGGGCACTGTACCAGGATGTTGCCACCATATAGGGTTATCCAATCGTGTATTATATGTACAGAGTTGTACCCATATGCAGTCTGTAAAAATCAAAAACTGCATTTTGATTGCAAAAGTGATCTGATACACAGTTATAAAGAGCTGATAATAAGGCGAGTGTGATGCCATCAGCTGGATTCATTGTTTTGTTATTGACACTGTTACTGTCTGTATTCTGCCATCAAATTCCCAAACTTTGGAGGACAAAAAGGCCACATCTGACAAGGCATCATGGTGCTGGAGCACACTGGAACAATTCTTCTTCATTCTTCAGAAATTGTAATTGACAGACCCCTATTGTTCTTTGGCCCTTGCTTCATATATAGTTAGATTGTTCTCACAAGTGTGAGACTAGAATACAGTAGCTGTACTCTTTACTGATATAGTGACAAACTAAAGGTCTTGGCATAGTCTAGACAACAGTTGTTATTCACCTGAGCTAGGTCCAGTGGCTATATATACATGTTTGAACTGATTACTTATAGACCAGGCCAGTGGAGTGGTAGCACATCAGAAGGGCAGAGTAGAAAAACAATGGATAAAGGACAATGAGGGAGAAGGCCACCAAAATGCAAGAACAAAAGACAATTTAGAAGAGGATAGCAGGACAATAGAAAAGGGGTTGAACCTGAAACAGGTGATAGACAGGGTTGGTTCCAATAGAGCGGTAACAAAGGCATGGAACTTGAAGGGCTAAGGATAGAACCAAGGCTGCAGTAATTAATTGGGGTTGAGCTAGGAGTACCAATAGAACAGGGGTAAAATCTATGCTATAATAGTCTATGTTGTATGGCAACAATGAAAAACTATGATAGATGAGGAAAAAAGTGAATCAGACTGCAAAGGCAGAGGCATGGGTGACAAGTATCTACTAGGATTATAAAGAAATAAAAATTATAGCATGTCTGCACTGCTTTGCAGAATTTGTGCTATATTGGAGTTTCATGATTCTTGGCACATGCTAAGACAACCAGGGTCCTGCCTGATTGTGCTATCAGATCCTCACAGGCAGTATCCGAGACCACTAGTGATTTGGTTGACATGGCACCCAGGCCCAACCAGGGTTGGCTTGTGTCCATTTGTGAGTGCATGTGACAATAAAAAGGCCTAGCCTCATACCTAAACATCATGCAGGAGGCAGAAGGCAACAAGACACCAACACAAGAGACAGGGAGATACCAATCATAACAGTAATGTAGTTCCAGAAAAGCTGACAGGTTATTACAAAGTGTGCAATCTCAGGCTCTGCACTGTATACCTAGCAACATTTTTCATCCAGAAAACTATACAAGGAAATTTGTAGCTACAGGAGTGCTAGCAACTGTTGTCCCTGTCTCTGTCTCTGATGTCTAAAACTTGAATCAAGTGGTTGTCATGGATGGCCTGACTAGCCCTTAATTTTTGAAATTTACTTCTTGTTTTTATCTATAAAACTCCGGGCTGCAGCTCAGTTGCAACCTTTCCTGCATAAACTCCTTTGCACGTCTATTAAGCGCCCGTATCACGTGGCTTAGACGCTCCACACGGTCACATTACTTGCTACTACGTCACACTGGCATGTGACTTAGCTTAAGTAAGACCACATGGCTACAGACACATGGCTCAGCCCATAGCTAGGGTTTGATGTCATAAATGACATCCACATGGACTCCTTTTGTTCTTTCCTTATTGTTCTCTTTATGGAAGGATGTTCTCACAGGTGTGGGAATGGAATACAATAGTTGGTCTCCTTTTAGATAGATTCTCTCACGAGTAGAGTTCTTGGAAAGGTCTAGACAATAGCTATTGTTCTCCTTTAGGTAGTTCTTTTGTTCTTCAATCACACGGCCTCTTGCAAAGCCTGCCCTCAACATGGTCTGTGCGCAGGTCCCTGAAGTCTATATATACTGCTGCATGTACGCTCCTAGCCCCCCATGTCGACCTCTTGGTCTTTACTGCGCTAGGTAAGCAAACCCCCTCTGTACTACATAGCTGGTAGTACCCAATACTAACTTGGTCTTTACTGGGCTAGATACCTGTATAAGGTTTATAGCTGGTGAGAGCATTGTGCTATACGCCTGCCACCACCTCGTCGTCGTCTTCCACTCCGTGTCCCTAGTTGCTACGTCGAGCTCCGTCTCTGTGACAGTGGTGCTTGGTATTGCAATGTGTACCAAAAATTGTGAGAAACTGTGGAGCTGCCCTTTATTCTGCAGAACAGTGTAAGACACTTCTATCCCTATATTTTCACATCAGCACTGCACATGAGCTAAAAGACATATAAAGCCCCTTGCTGCCATCCTTGTAACCCAAAACTTAACCCTTTGCCTCTGTTGCTCCAGGTCATTTCATTGCTCCAGTGCTGGTTGGTGAGTACTCAGTACATTGTGATCTGTGTTGCACTTGTCTAGGTTTGATGTACTGAGATCATTCTTATAGCCGGCTGCCTTACTGTGACCTCAATATCTTTCCAAATTGCAGTTCTTTCTATTGCTTTAGTGCTGGCCAGTAAGTACATTGTTGTTTGTGGTACATCGGCCTTGGATCACTGTACTGAAACTGTTCTTACAGCTAGCTGTCTTTTCAAACATTTTCACCACCCTTTGACATCCTGTACCATTATGCGGTTATCAACTTCCCTCATTCTGTTTGCCACCATCTTGACTGGTGCATTCCATCTGGTCACTGTGTCTGCCATCCCATACAGCAGTTTAGAACCCCGCAGTGCAACTTCCTCTGGCAACCCCAACCTGGAGGGACACAGCAGAGATACAGGCATAGATTACTCTCCCAGTCGGATATCCATGGAAGAGATACAATCTGTCCTGGGTATATTGCAAACGCTTCATGAACAGTCAAAAACCAGCCCCTCTTCCATGCAAAGATCATTCCCAAATGTGTGGACAGCTGCTGTCTTCGCATATACCAGCGCTTCGCGGGCAATCGGTGGCGCCGCTCCTGCGGAGCCTGTCCAACTTGAAGGAAACTCGCATGCGAATGACTCTCTCAGGACTACAGTTGTGTTGTGCGTGTGGAAGGTGGGCAAATGGAATTACGAGAACCCAGGCAAACGGCTCTCCTGGCAGCTGCAAAGCCTGTTTAAAAAACAAAAACAAAAACAAAAACCAAAGCCAACACCAACGCCGTGAACGCACACGTCCCCAGCCTCAGTGCAGAACTCCCCTCAGTCCACGCCCAACCACACATTCGACGACTCTCCTGTCTTTGCAACCCACGTTTTGTGTGCCCCGCAAATTCCTCATTCGCATTGTATCCTCTGCACTCACTTCCTCGTCACTACACCCCCTTGCGAACCCAACGCGTTGATTCTCGTCGCTCGTACCCTTCCCAATCAAAAGCATAGTATCCTCCCAATACCATCTGATACAACGACTCTGCATACACTTTGTCTTCACTCTCAAGCCCATCCTCCCCTCCTGTTCTACACTCTCGCCTTCACCACTCCCCGATCTCTACGTGCTCAAGCGAGTCACGCTGCCGGCCAACACTACCTTTACCTTTCTACTATCCTCTCACATGTGGCACGGCTTCAAATCAAAATCATTCTGTTTCTTCCCATTTTCGCATTCATGTTACCCTGTCCTTCATTTGTCTTACGTGGTAGTGTTATGCCCTGAGTTACGTGACACAATTGATTGAATTTACCTCTTCAACTTGTTCACCCATGGTCAGTCCATACATGACTGCATCGCGCTGCGTTGCTCCGCGACACCCAGCAGCCACACACATTTCTCATCAATGCCACCAACAACCCTGCTGAGAACCCGGTACGCCCACTCTAGTAAATATCAGTTCCAGCTGACGTCTTGTTCTTGTAACCTAGAATCATTCGACAAATACGTTGTGTCAATGTCCGCACTCTGGAAGACATCGTATACGGTTTTAGGCAGCGCTGACGACAAGATACACGCACGAGGCCTGCCCCCCCTGCGCTTTTGCGACGGAACTGCAATACGCGTTGACATCGACCTTGCCACTGTGGAGCTTGTTGATCAAATACTGTCGTCGCGGACATAAAAATGTGGCCTCAAAGCATCACCCCAGAATTCTCCGTGTCGAAGCACGCGAGTTTCAAAATGTTGTCCTGCGTATAAATACGAGCCCCTCTGCACCTCCTTCACAGCAGTCTCGACAACTATAACCATTCTTCTCTCAGCTTTCCAAGCCTCTGCAATCCATCCAAACATGTTCTCTCGTCTCACCGCCATCTCTCTCCTTGCCCTCACTACCCTTGCGGTCGCCACACCGGCTCCCGTTGAGAAGCGTTGGGGCTCGCCCACCACCACCCCCGCCGTCACTACCACGGTGACCGTTGCCGGGCCCACCACCACTGCTATCGCCCCCGGAGACTGCAACACCGGTCCCATCCAGTGCTGCTCGAGCACCGAAAGTGTAAGCTTTCCTGCTCTCATTGTCGTCAGTGTTATTTCTGACAAGCTCGATACACTGTCTCAGGCCTCGTCGCCAGCTGGCTCGCGCCTCCTGGGCCTGCTCGGGATTGTTGTTGACGGTCTCGATGTAGTCATTGGTCTTGGTTGCTCTCCCATCTCCGTTGTTGGCGTGGGCAGTGGTAGCGCGTGCAATGCCAGCCCAGTCTGCTGCGAGAACAACGCTGTCGTGAGCAATGTTTCTTTGACGATGTTAACTCGACCGCTGAGATTCACGCGTTCACAGGGAGGCCTCATCTCCATTGGCTGTGTCCCTGTCACCCTCTGAGCTTCGTCTCGAGGTACGTCTATCTCCATGATCTAGTGATTTAATGGTAGCTCACCTCTAACCACCAGTCATCGAACAAGTCGTGGGATCTTCAACATGACGGAAGTGGGAGTTGTGGACTGCTTGGACTTTCTTTCTTTCTTGCAAATGTCTCTCATAACTCGAATATATGATTTTCGCTCGTGACAAGATTGGTCTCGCGTTTGCGCATGATTTGAGTCTCGTGACTGTTGTGAGCTGGACATTGAGGTTTACTGGGCGCGAGTGACCCGCGCGAATGTTCCTCGCTGGTCAATACACCCTCTGTATAGCAGCATTCGCATGATTCGCACGAAGTGCATGCTCCCGTGTGCTTATGCTTTGTCTGACCCCGCAGCGAACCTCAGCGACACTCTCTGACAACCCTACTGAGGATGTTCGAGTCGAGACGCAGCGCACAGCCGTTTGCTGCTCCCCTCATAGTTGTAGATTCTAGCGAAGGCGGAGTACGTGATACTTTTGTGCCCACAACGGTGGATCAGAACTGCCAGCATTTGTGGGGAGTTGTACGCGATGCTATGAGGGAGGATCAACGCCTATATCTGACTTCTGAAGGTCATGTCTCATGGTTACAGATGATGGGGTGGCAAGCACCGACAATCGTAAGTTGATGATGAGCTTGATTGTCCACCGAACTGAGGCGCTGTGTATGCAAGTGTTTGCCAGGAGCTCCTGATACTAACAATGTAGTGAGGTACAGTCCACTATATCACCGGTAGTGTTGGCTACCGGTTACAAACTCTGACTAGCACTGAGTGCACCCTCTGTTGTCGAAACTCTACTGAGAGCCTTTGAAAGCCACCACAACGATGAGATCCCATTGCATTCACAGCAGACAAACTCACCTCAGACAATATGTCCACGTCAATCTCCGGCGACGTCTCCTCCAGTTCATCGCTTGTCGGGATGACCTGCCACCGGGTGGGCATATTCGCTATCGACAGACACACGTCCACAGGAAGGTACTCCCCGTGCGCTTCATTGAATGCGTTCCGTAGCTGCTGCTCCTCTACAAAAACCACGATCTCTTTGAGCGAAACACTCGTACGAGTTGATATATGGTGACTGACCTTCGACCATGGTCCGCAGCTCCGACGACATCCCTTGAACGATTCTCGCTGCACCTTCCATGTATTTCCGTCTACGGACCAGTTCCACGACGAGTTTATTGTAGGAGTATTGGTATGAGGTGTATCGATGATGTAGTTCCTCTATGGTAGACATTTTGTGTACCAGCTGTGTAAGATGCTCTCTGCACTCATCCTGAGTCATCGAAGCGCATGAGAGAGAAATACTACGCCAGCGTCATTTTGGTATTTACCTGGACTAGGTCTTGTCGTTCAAGCATCTCTGCTACGATGTCCGCTAGCTCCTCCAAGTCATTCAAAGTGCCACGTTGGGACGCTAGGTGTTCCTGAGCAGATTTCTTTGCGCTGAGAAGTCGTTGACTATGTCGAGAAGCTCAGCAAGTCTACCAACTTTAATGCTGACCGTGGTGTCTTACTGAGATTCGTCGATCGAAGTCATATTCTTCTCCAAGTCAACGATGATAGCCGGGAGCTCGTCGGTGTCTCGGTTCATCACTAGGGCTGAGTATTAGGCACAACACCAACTGGGTATTGAAATTCAGAGTGCATACCTTGCAAATCTGCGTCACTGAATTCCTCTCCCGCCTCGTTCTCATGGAGAGCCTGAGCCATTTGATCATAATGTTGCAAGAGACTCTGCAGATCGTTGGCCATGTCCGCGGACATTGATTCTTGAGCATTAAACACCTCCGTCATGTCAGGCACTGAAAGTGGTGGAGGAAGCGAGTTCTGAATGACGGAGATGGTCCCAACGAGGGTCTCGGGGTAGTCAGATGTTCGCGCCATCATGTCCTACAGGCGAGCGTTCTGAGATAGCCAACAAAACCTGAATTGGAAAACACTCACATCCAGTACGCTCCTGTCAGCTTCTAGAGACTCTAGCATATCCTCAATAGCCTGCTCATCCACGAAATCGCGCAAGGTCTTCCATTTGCTACGATCGTTGACTCCGGTTCGTTGTCTGTGACTACCTGAGACGCCATTGTGGAGCACACCTCGTAAAGTCTCCGTGGGACTCTGACTCGGTCGGAACCCGGCCACAGAGCCATTCGGTTGACTGTCATCGCGTTCGTCGTCTGAGCCGTGCTGGCTGCCGAAAAGAGAGGAAACCGGAGACGAGAGGTAAAAGTCTGGGGGGACCACCTGGCTTCCGAGAGAATCAAGAACAGAATCCAAGGCACCCGTTCGTTGAGAACGTATCGTGTCCCAGCTCTTGACCAAACGCAGCTATGAGCTTCAAGTGAAAATTGAGATCCAAACCACATACTTTCGCCTCGTTCTCTAACAACGTCCGCTTCGACACGAGGATTTTCGCCACTGACGCAGCTAGCTTGATTACATGTACTCAGACACCAGTCGCGAATAGGAAGACGCGTCTTGCACACGTACCTTTAGCTGTTCCGTGACAGCGTTGGTTATCCACCTGACCTTGGCATCCAAAGCTAGGACGTCCACCGCGGTTTGCGCCGACTCTACAGATATCGCTCGTGCACGCGAGCACAGCTGTTCGCCGTGTTGCAGGGCCTTCTTGGAATGTAGCACCAGTTGGACGAGATGTGTTCGTTCTGGGCGGTAGCTCCCTTCTGCAGCGGGCGACGCCATTTGACTTCTTGGGATCTGCAAACTCTGGTGATAGTGGAGAATCCTCACAAGATATGTTCAGATTATGCAGTGTTGAAGTAGTTCGTTACACTCCCACTGTATTTGTACTTGTTAGTATTAGAGGCTTTTGCCAAACACTTGCACACACTGCGTTCCCTGCGAGCCGCGACGGCGGAGACGCAGCCCGACAACGCTCATCATCAACCACAATGTCAGTACTCGCACCCATCATCTGCGACAACGGGACAGGATATTCAAAAGTTGGGTAAGTCCAAACAACCTTTTATAGCACCGCGTTCAAGTCCTCACACCACATGCAGTTATGCCGGCAATTCTGATCCATCATTGTGAGCACAAGAGCACTACATGCCTCGCTACGCTGTACTAACCCCGACGTGTCGTTAGCGTATTTCCAACCGCTATTGCCACTCGAGGACCTGCTTCACAACCATCACGTGGAGGGCCGCCAGTCCCGGCTAAGCCAGGAAGCCTTGCGTCGAAGAGAGGTGTCGAAGACCTTGATTTCTTCATCGGAGATGAAGCTCTAGCGAACGCAAAGACACCAGGCTACGGTGTCAACTACCCGATTCGACATGGTCAGATTGACAACTGGGATCATATGGAGAGATACTGGGAGCAAACGATTTTCAAGTATCTGAGGTGTGAGCCAGAAGATCATTACTTTCTACTGGTGCGTGGCGATCCAGTCATCGTCAAATATTCTCTGAGGCGAATTGCTGTGGCAGACCGAGCCTCCTCTCAATGCACCCGAGAATCGAGAACAGACGGCGGAAATCTTCTTCGAATCTTTCAACATTAAGGGTCTCTATATCGCAGTACAGGCTGTGCTCGCCCTCGCAGCTTCATGGTCTTCCAATCGCGTCACAGATCGTACTCTTACTGGAACGGTCATTGATTCTGGTGATGGTGTCACGCACGTCATCCCTTGTGCTGAAGGATATGTCATTGGTAGCGCCATCAAGCACATCCCTATCGCTGGCCGCGATATCACACAGTTTGTGCTTAATTTAATGCGAGAGCGCGGAGAGATGGTCAATGTCCCCCCTGAGGAGCATCTGAAAGTGGCTGCTCGAGTCAAGGAGAACTACAGCTACGTCTGCCAGGATATAGTCAAGGAGTTCCGCAAGTACGATGTCGAGCCGTACAAGTTTTTCGAGCGCTACGAGGATGAATACAGCGTCACTGGAAAGGTGCGGTGACCTTTGCCTAAATCATGAAGCCTTCCTGATGATACGAGATCATGACAGAAATACTCGGTCGACGTTGGCTATGAACGATTCCTAGCACCTGAGATGTTCTTCAATCCGGAGATCAACTCATCCGAATTTTTGACTCCACTCCCTGAGATCGTCGACGGTGTCATCCAGCAATCGCCCATCGACGTTCGTCGTGGGCTATACAAGGTAAGAGATCACCTACTGCTGCCGCTGGGAATCAATTGACCTCATCTTTTTCAGAACATTGTTCTCTCCGGTGGATCTACCATGTTCACGCACTTCGGTCAACGCCTTAAGCGTGACTTGAAGCAGATTGTGGACCGCAGGTTGGAGAACAACAGCGGTGGTCAAGCCAAGGTACGTGTGTCCCCTGCCAATTGGTATTGGCGCGACCGACAATCTTCCACAGTCTTCCGGTGTTGAGGTAGATGTCATCTCGCACAAACGTCAAAGGTATTGTGTCCTCTTTTTGTCGTACTTTTACTGCGATTGACGATATCTTAGATATGCTGTGTGGTTCGGAGGATCTCTCATGGCATCTCTCGTGAGTATCACTCGATTTTCGGCTGGCGATAGGCTAATAAACCTCCCTAGCCCGAATTCTACTCCTTCTGTCACACGAAGGCGCAGTACGACGAGGTCGGACCCAGCATTTGCAGGCGATACCAGATCTTCGGTAGTGCGACCTAGAAAATGTATCATGAACGGAGGAAATATTATTGTACATGACGAAATTGACCTCACAAGTAGGAACAATGAAGAAAACAACCGCCATCATCCAATCATATCCAATGTCCATGCTAGGGCTGTGAATAGCGATTCTATGCCTGGGCAGGCAAACAACAGCGTACCTTACAAGCAGATACTGTTAAAGCCATCTGCTCGGTGCGTGGTTTGATCAGAGTTTTTCGAACAATGCACTCTGATGATGTCTAAGATTATGCAATTAGAGCTACCAAAGCACAGGTAAAGTGTTCTTGATACGGGAGCGAATGTTACTTTCACTATTGGTAAGGAAGCTATCGAAGGCTTCCGGTAGGATTGATCCCGTCACTCAGCAACAGTCAATCTAAAGCCTTCTCAGATTTGACCCAGTCTCGCTTCGGGTATTTCCTTGTGCTAGGAATGCTGTTCTCGAAGGCTTTACTACTGAAGGTCGTCGGGTCATCCGTCAGTCTACTGACCTTGAAATGCACGGTCGAGCTATACTCACTTCCGCACGGTGACCCGTGCTGAGAATGTTCAAGCGGTGACCAGATGCTCGAACTATCGTCATCATGCACATCGTAGGCAATTCTTTGCAGTTACAAACACATAGAATACAGCGGCACAAATCCGGCGCAAACGTGTCTTTGGTTATTGTATACAAATCCGTGTTCTCCTGACGTAGCATAACATTCATGCCTCGCTGACCCCCGTCAACATTCATCGTTCAGTGACGGGCCTGCTGAGTAGCACGGCCTGTCGGGACAGGAGCATGAGGCACCGGAGCGTGAGGAGTACGGATCTTAATGCCTGCTCATTTGTGTCAGAACAGCGGCACAGTATGTAAGCATGTAATAGGCACGTACCGAGATCCTCCGCAATGAGATCAGCACCCTTCTCGCCGACGAGGAGAGCAGACGAGTAGGTGTTGGTTCCCAAGTTGTCCTGCAAAATTCATTGTGAGCTCGAGGATGCTCTCAAGGAGAAGTGATAAACACTCACAGGGCAGATACTCAAGTCAACAACCTTGAGATTCTCGGTGCCGTAGACGTTGAGACGCTTGTCGACGACACCACCTTCCTCCCTTGGCTTCATGGCGCAGGTACCGAGGGAGTGCCAAGTAGTCTCGACGTGGTCGGCAATCCAATCATCAATGGCCTTGTCGTCCTCCTCAGTATACTTGATGTCTTCGTGCACCTTGTTCGCGTCGTACGGCTTGGACGGGCGGTGCCAGGTACCTGCGGAGCATCCCATCAGCCAAGCTTTACAGCAGAATGTGACGCAACACTAACCCATGTGGATACCGACAGTGAGGCCGTCAGGGTAGATCTGCTTGGCAGTCTCAATATCGATATCGCGGCAAGCAGCTGGGGAGCTGGGGTGGAAGTGAGGGTGATGAGAGCTCAGCTCGCCACGGAAGGCTACAGCAACGACACCCATCAGCCAAAGTACTAGTGCAAGAGCTGACGTGACGCACCGTCCATGCGACGAGCCACCTCGCGAGTCTTCTTATAACTCCAGCGAATCGGTGCGAAATCAGCCTTGTTATTCATGAAGCCACTGTCGAAGAATGGCTCGACATAAGGGTTAGAAGACTTGATATGGATCTGGGGAAAGAAAAGTATTGTGAGCCAACCACAGATCTTAATCGGACGCCGATAGCGCTCACCTTGCCCCGGGAGGCAGGGTATTCCAAGTACTGGAACCTGTCAGTACCACCGATCAGTAAATTCACTCTGAAGCGGCAATGATTGAATGAACGTGCATAGTGATGTATTTGCCTGGCGGAAGCAGGGTATGGTCAGCATAAGCACCCGCGACGATGGATCCAAACATGACAGGCTTGTCGGGCTTGTCCTTGAAGTAGCGATCCCAAAGCTCGTTGAACTCAGGTCCCATCTCCTTCAGTTCTTCTTCAGTTGGACGAATCTTGAACCCCGCGTCGATGGCATTAGAAGAGAGCCTAGCCTTCTCAGGGCTGACTTCCCACTCGCGGAATATTTCTGCTTGAACCTCCTTGACACCGCGCAAGAAGTCGTCGGTGGTAATCGACTCGTTGGAGACGCGGTAGACTAACGTTGAAGTTATAATTAGGCACACACACTCCGGCGCAACCAATACTCACTGCTCAAGGTTGTATAATGGTCCTGGTACTGCTCACTGAAAGAATAGCGTAAGATACAGCAACGACGCGATGTTCGAGTTCGACATACCCGACACCTGGGAGGTCGCTGACTACCTTGATGCCAAGTTGGTTGAGCAACTCAGCGTTACCAACACCAGAGCGCTCAAGAATCTGAGGAGTACCGAGCGTGCCAGAGCTGAGGACAACCATCTTGCGTGCTTTCACCTATTCCGATATATGAGACTCTGATCTCGACACGGTCGTTCCACATTGTATGGGTACTTACGATCGTCTCAATTGGCTTGCCGTTGTTTGACCTGTTGCGAGAAGGGACATACGCAACTCCGATAGCCTTGTTGTTATCGTCGAAGAGAACACGAGCGCCACGAGCGTTGCAGCGGAGGTACAGGTTATCTTGAACGTCCATGACGCTGTGCACATAAGCGGTAGCAGCGTCACTCCTCCTTCCAGTGTGACGATTAATGTATTTAGCCCAGATCTCAGCTCCGTGAGCGGTAACAAGATCCTGAATATCATCTGCAAAGTTATCTGTGAGAATAACCCACGGCCGTATAGAAAGACGCGCCTACCGCTGTAAGGAACGCCAATGGCGTGGGCGGCACGCAAGAAATCCTGTGCCACAGGCATGATTTGGCCACCGTTACTGATAGCAATGGGACCATCATATCCGTGTGTGTCGTTGTTGCATGGCTTCAGGTAGTTCTCGAGCCTCTTCATCAGAGGGAATAGGTCTTTTTGTTTCATGAATGAGGGAGCGTCAAACAATAGAAGTCATGTCACTACTTACCCTTGCAGGTCCAACCCTCGGTCTTGAAGTCGTCTGTAGTGAAGTGTCAACACAGTCCTCAGATCGTATGCATCACACTTGTGGGACATACCCCAATCAGACGCAGAAGCGCGAGTGTACATCTGCAACCTGATCAGTAGGAGCTGCTGTAAGACGATGTCTAAACAAACCTGGAAGTTGATGCTACTGCCTCCACCTGATTGGTCGACGAGTGTCAGTAAATCTAGAATCAACCAGTGAAGATCCTCGTCGTACCAAGGATGTTGGCACAGCTATCCTCAAGGTCAACAGTGGCATGGAGACCATTTCAACAGATGACTTACGGAACGATGCTACGGCGACCGCGGAGGTATGAAGATTCCATTTCGTCGGTGTAGAACATCGCCTTGTCATTGCTGCGTATAAACCATCAATATGTTGAACAACACAAACATTAGGATGGTATAACTCACATTCCGTTCCTCTGCATATTGCGCACGTAAATACCAGGACTGAAACAATTTTCGCGTCAGATCAATTCGTTCGGCAACATACAGCCACGACTACTAACCGATAGACCCAAGGATCATCTCGGTTGTTGGCACCGCCTGTCCAGACTTGCTCAATGAATGCTCGCAAGCTAACATCATGTATACCCTACCTTCAACGAGCATCACCTTGAGGCTCGGATCGGCGTAAGCAAGACGTCCAGCTGTGACACATCCTGCTGGACCTCCTCTGGCATCAGTGTCAGCGGACGTTCTGGGGTTACGAATGATGAACCGCAGCGTCTCACCCGACGACAATGACATCGACCTCCTCGGGGTGACCCATGGTGTTATGAATAAGGTGAGTGATCGGGGAGAGAGCTGGAAGATGAGTACGAGAACTACCTATTAGGTCAGTTGAGAGCTCATGGATGCGACTTCGACTACCTTTTTATATGTTACTGCACCCAGACTGCGCGCGGCTTACAGAATCGCGACAAGTCATCAGCTCGCAGATGTGAACTAAGGAGTAAAACGTATGGACCGCAGGCTATGGAGAGGAGTGAAGAGTTGTGACTGAATGTCAGCTGGGTTCTAAGGCGCTGGACCAACTGGAGAACCAGAAGGACGTACGTAATACGGGACGTTGGCCAGAATAGGCTGTGGTTGCAGCTGACCACAGTCATGGGAAGGAGATTGCAGATGAAAAAATACGTGGTACGCATGGTACCCTTTGGTACAATTGAGGGATTGGAAGCCTGTGGTTTGCATTGGTTGGGTACGGGCGCAAATTGAATTGAACCTGAGTTACGACAAAGCGAAATTCTCAAACTTCAAAGCAGCGCTGCAGATGAAATTTTCATATGAGTTAGAGAGGACAAGGAGTAGATACAGCGAGAAGTGGCCCACCGCGAATATCGTCACTGTAGGCAGGAAGCTGAAGAGGGTGTGATCATCCACTCGAGGGACCAAACTTAAACAGTGGCTACACTCACGCTCATGTTCTCTGGAGTGAATGACTGCAGCAAAGAGTCCCAGGCTGACAGAAATAGTAACCTCGGCCAATCAGAAGATTGGTCCACTAGGAATATTTGGCCTGTTTCAGAAGGCAGCTGCCACCCATGGTCAATACAGGCAGTGTCACGACAAAGCGATCATCGTAGCAGTAGCGCACTACAGAATGCAGACTGTCACTGCGGGCAAAGGCCGATTTCACATGACGTGAAATGATTGTGAGAGTTATTTGATATGTTAAAAATCCCGTGAATATATAGTTATGTTTGGGGGGTTAGATTAATATACAATCAAAGACATTTTTGTGATTTTTCTACAAATTTTCAAGCCTATCTACTGGCAGCCTTTCCGCGCTCCGAAAATCTGTGTGAATATTGATTTTTCGGGCAGATTTCCGACCGACCTAAAATTGTAAAAACAATTAGATTTCCCACGTGTGTCGGGTGATGGCAAACATAACGTGGCAAACAACTTTCACGAACTTTTCGGTAGCACGTGCATGCAACGAGGTAGGCCGCCGGAAATTCTACCCGCCCTTTCCTTTTCTTGATTTTTTCATGCCCTTTTCCCACGCCCCGCCGAATCCGTGGAAGGCATCTTTTCCACTTGGTTTTCTGAGCCTTGAAAGGTAACTTTCCTTTCATTTTTCTTTTTGATTTAACTACCACTTAAACAACAGAAATTCCTGCGCCGGAAAAGCCACAGAATTTGTATAGCATTATTTTGTATTCTCAAACATTAAGAAACAATTCCGAGCCCAAAATTGCCTATGGATTATCTGCTGATAGTTAACATTTAAATGGGTAATCATGCAAATTTCAAGGCGTGTGAAATCGGCGTTTGCCCCTAGTGTGTGTCAACTGACCTGAAATCTGAAACCGTACTAACGAAGCTGGTATTGAGTCGCTACCCACTTTGCCCGCCACATCAATATGTGGCCATGGTGGTATATAAAATGGAAGGTACCGGCTTTCAACGGGCAGTCGAGGTTAGCAATGTTCGCAAGTTAAGCTGCGATGATTTTCGAGCGGCGGAGCTTAAGCAAGTCATCTTCGCGAAGCTGGGTAAATACAGATTTCATGAAGTACGTCTGATTAGAGAAGAAATTCAAGGATACAGTTCTGAAATACGCACAAAGACCGAGGTACAATGAAAAGTCCCGAGGCTGAGTGAATGGCGCAGAGCTGGGACTGTAACCTTCGGGTGCAACAACCATTGACAGACCCTAGTACCACGGCCGGCAGTGATGTGGAACATGGAGAAGTCCTCATACCATCAGAGTATAGTGCATTCTAAACCATATGTCAAGTCTGACCAGTACTGCGTGGTAAGGACCATTGTCGTGCAGTGGAACTTGAACAAGTTAGAACTGCAATCGGCCGAGGGAGAGGCGCTACCCGGCGTTCGTTATGTCACGCGTCACATGGGCAGTGTACTTCCAAATATGGCATGCGTAGATGCTGCCAGCCATTCACACCATATTGTAGTGACAAAAACGCCCTGACACCCGGCTCTGGAAGTTAGAGCCCATGCTATCTCAAAGCCAGAATTTCTGAATCTGCTGTATGCAAAAATTCTCAACAGCTGTTGAGAAACCCGTATGGGCAACTTTTGATCGACGGCCCGCTCAGTATGTCACCAGACAGACCACAAGTTCACACTATACATAAGTATCACGGTTTGACCGGATCCTCAACGCAAGTACAAGAGACTGGAGCTGCGCATGTAGTTACATTAGTTTTTCGCCGCATACACTGCACAGCTTGAATGATTAAATCCCAGCGCGTGGGATACACGAAACAAATTCTAGAGAAAAGAACCCTATGATTGAAAGGCACGTCCCGGTTCAATCATTGAACCTTAGTTTTGGTCAACAGCTGTGCATACCCCGTGGGGGATCCTATGATCGGTTCTCACCACCGCCAGACTTTCCGGAGCCCATTGCGGCAGTGAAACTGGATGCTATACTCCACCTAGTCGCTATCGGCTCCCACCCATGAGACGTTAACTGTATTAGGACGCGGTTCCCCTATGATAAGTATGTTCGACATCAGCGTATGACACTCGAATACGATACTTTCTAACGCGCTGGGCGGTCTGCGCAGACATTAGGCCGAGAAACAAGTCCGAGGACACGCGGTAGACAGAGTAACATGATTCGCAGGGGAGATCATGCGCCCAGTGCCTGTATGCCAAAAATCAATACTACTCAGGGTAGGGTTGAATGGCAAGAACGGCACCTAAAGCCAAGCTCTGAGCCACTTCTTCGGTACATACACAGACTGCGGAATTATTGTGTCCGCGACAGTGCCGTGCCGCACTCTCCGACGAGCGTACAATGCATGAGATGGCAAACAAATGCCGCGGTAGAGCGGAATAGGTCCATTGCAGACCTGTCTTGAAATTGGGTTGGATTGCTATCACAGAACGACACAGACGAACACACAGTTGTTAGCATGTATGTTGACCAAGCGATGAGACATGAGAGCTTGGACAAGTACCCATTTTTTCCTTTTCTATCACCTCCCGCGGGTCCGTCTTCGTCAACTTCGAAAGTGTACAAACGACTATCCCACTCCGCATCCAACGTGTGAGCGTGAGGATGGAAGCGGCCTCATACCTCGTAACTCTGTTCTGTATTCGGAAACACCGTCACACCGCATCGTTCATCCTATCTCCCTGCAGTGATTGGTTTATGAGATTCAGAACGCACACTCACCAGTGCCTCTCAGAGCTCACGCTCACTCCAGAAGATCGCCAGTGCGCAGCTAACGATCGTCAAATTCATAATTCCAAAGACCGCTGTACAATGCCAGGGAATGCCAAGGTGCAGTTCCCCAGAATCAGCTCGAACAGCTGCACTGGAACCCAAGCATTTGTTTCTCCCCGATACCACAATACCTCCTTTCCTCAAGAATCTCCGGATCCAAAGCATCCGTCGAGCTAGAGTCGTCTTCAGCACCCCACGGCTCGAACGGGTTGCAAGCCATCTAAGTAACAACAGAACACGTTTATCAGACGTGAGCTCGAGTAGAAGAACAAATCCCAGCCAATCAACGTACCTGCAAAACCTTCCTCAACACTCTCTTCCCATTCGTCGGATCCTCCTCCACCTTCTTTATCACCTCCTCAAGCACCCACTGTCTCAGAACAAACCTCGGATTCGCACCCCTTATCGCCTTCTCTCTCTCGTCGTCCATATCCATAACCCCCCACAGCCCTCTCTCACTCTCCACCCTCTCCGCATACCTCCTCAACCACCTCGTCCAATCCGCCTTCGCCTTCAAAGCATCAATCATCTGCGTCTCTGGCGTCAGCGCCATCAACGACTCAACAAACTCGTTCAATTCCGGAGTAGAACTCTTGCCGTCCGCCTCGTCTGTGGGTTGGACGTAGTGAGGACGGAAATAGGCTAAGCGACGGAACGTCGAGTGGAAGTCAAGGCTATGTTCTGCGAGGAGGGCGAGCAGAGGTCGACCAAGTGTGCTCTCATCGTCTGCGTCGATGCGGCGTAAGCCCAGGCGCTGTTCATGTCGTAGAGATTAGCATGCCAGTGGCAGTCCTTCAATTAGATATGCGGGAACATATCCGTACCTTGTGCATGATAAGCTTATACTCCTCCGCACATGTAGACTGGAACGTGTCCTCCAAATCCTTCAACACAAGCTCTGTGCCTTGCTTGCGCCACTCCGTAATCTGATCGTCTGAAATATCCTTCGACCAGTGGGGAGGAACGGCTTTGTTCCCACGGACGACTTCGGCGCCGATGAGCGGTGCTAGGGTGTTGAGGAGAGAGCGTAACGCGTACAAACTGTTATCGTCATTTTAGTTAACTGTAGGTAGAATTTTTGAAGAAGCACGTACATGACAGACGGTTGGGACTGATAATTATATCTCCCTTCTCCATCGCTGTGATTGCAAATGTGGTAAGGATCAAACACGTCCATGAACGCGTACGGTCCATAGTCAATCGTCAGGCCCATGATTGACACACTGCATAAGCCGTCGCATCAGTAATTCCTTCTCCCAGCAACCGATTCAGGTCCCACTTTCGACTCACTTATCAGTGTTGATGACCCCGTGCATGAACCCATACGCCTGCCACCCCGCCACCATCTTCGCGTTCCGCGTGGCACTCTCCAAGACCAGCTTCCTTCCCCAAGCATCGCCTGCGTTATCCTTATCTTCCACCTCTGACTCCCCAGGCACTTGATTCCTCTCTGTCCACTTGACATCCACTAGCTTCAAAACCCGCTTGCCAACCCATTCTCCCAGAACACGCAGTGCCTCCAAGTCCTTGCTTTGCTGTCCGCCGCCGAAGAACATCGACTCTGGGGGGTTGAGAGCTTCGAAAGAGCCAACACGGATGAAAGATGGCGCGATGCGGGTGAGTACGCATGCGCGCTCGACGCGTTCTCGTAATACGGGAAGATCTGGAAGGGATATGAGTGAGAGGGAACGGGTAGTGGGGATCCCAAGTGCGTGCATTGCTGTACGTAGTTGTACGAGGATCTGTTGTTAACGGTCACTAATGGTAAAAAGAGACTTGGAGACATACCTTCTGCACAGAGGAACTCGCGAATGGAGGAGCGGACCACGGCGAGGCCATCAGCTGTACGCGAAAAGGGTGTTCGTCCGGCCCCCTTCAGCTGGAGCTCGTAAACGAGTTCTGGATCTGAAGGATGCGATGAGGCCACTACGATGGGAGAATATATTATGTTCCAGCATCAAAACGAAGGCACTGAAAACTCACGAATCGAAATTGCTCTTCCATCCCCTAACTGGCCTGCCCATGTCCCAAATTGATGCCCGCTGTACCTGAGAGACCAGGGTGCCCAGGACTCATTCATATCCTCTTGAGCGTTCAAGAGCGTCGCATGACCGCTGAGCACGTCAACGAGCAGTTGACGTGCGACGTTCTCTGTCTCCGACTGCTCCTGAGCTTCAGCGTCTTTTGATAGGCGAGGTGTACCAAGAAGATTGAACGCATCGCCGACGTCGAGATGAGGCAAGCAATCCCGCAGGCCGGTTTCCGACAGACCGATAAGCTCTCTCTTTTGTTCCCGCGCAGCAGCTGGGTAAAAGAGGTGTAAACCATTGGATGGCTGCACGTCTTCGCGCTCCTTCAGAGCCTCCCTCGCACTTAGCCAACGTTCGATGACTGCGGCTTGGTTTGAGTCAGTCACTTCCTCTCCTTCTTCGGGAACGACCCTGTATGGAAAGAATATCGGACAGGGGGCGACATAACTGAAATGCGCGTCTGCTGCGAGCAGACGCGCTCTGCGCTGTGCACTAGGCCTCTCTCGTTGAATTTGCTGAAATTCTGCTGGTGAGGTAGCTGTCGGATCTGGTGTGAGGTTTTTTGTCAAGGTATGCGACGGCGGTGGGAGTGGCAGTGAAGTAATGGGTAGTTTTGCTGAAGTAGACATGCTTCGAACGAGATATGCACTTGTAACAGTTTTGCAAGTGTTCGAGCAGATAAGCATGCGAAGTACGTCTACCGTCCTTTACTTAAAGTGAGCCTAGACGACCCTTGAGGCAGAGAATAGTCCGTACCTTTGTTATTTTCTCTCTTCACCAGTGGAGGTCGTTGAGAGAGAGAGAAGAGGAGCTGACTGAGCACAACCTATGACGCCTTCAACGGTCACAAGCCACGGTCCACATATGCTAATCAGGTGAGGCGCTGAGCTATTAAAGCACAGCAGTACTTGAGCATCCCCCAGGCCATTGCCGACGTTCAAGTTGGTCGCTGAGCTCTCGAAATCGTTGCTCGTTGTCGCGGTTGTCGAGCGGCGACCTTTCGCGAGTACAGCTCCCGGCGATCAAGACCATGACAATCACATGCCATCGATGATTAGCCGATGCGCACTTTGCTGTTTTGGGGCGCGTCACTTCAATTCAGCCCGCTTTCTGCAGGCATATATACCCCCAGCGACACACCCTGGTTGTCTTTTACCACCATGTCGAAGCAACTGAAAGAGTACACCCGTGAGGACGTCGCAAAGGTTGGCATTTCCCGCCCAAAAATCCACTTTGTTCAGCTCGCTGACCCAGTCGAACGCAGCACAACATCCCAGATGACTTGGTATGCACCTCTTCGCGGTAGCTGAAGCCAGAATGCGCGTTGAACGCACATGCACAGTGGATCATCGTCGACGCAAGAGTGTACAATGTCACACGGTTCAAGGACATGCACCCAGGTGGCGCGGCAGTCTTCAAAGAGGAGGACATCGGTGCGCATATGATGCTATCCACATTTCGAATCGCTCAACAAATCTCAATTCACGCAGCTGGCCAGGACGCGACAGAAGCATTCTTTGGACTTCATCTGTATGAAGTTCTTGAGAAACCGCAATATCAACGACTAGTCGTCGGTACTATCAAAGACGAGAAGCCAACGCTGCATGGACGCATAGCCGGAGCGCTCAGTGATATCCCCTACGCAGAGCCGACATGGTTAAGCAAGGGCTACCACAGCCCTTACTACAAGGAAGTAAGTCGTCTCCGCCCTTCGACGGTCCTCATTATGCTCATGCGAGTTGCAGAGCCACAGAAAACTTCAACAAGCTGTCCGCCAATTCACAGATGAGATTCTCTATCCTGATGCTCAAGCCAGAGAATTAGATGGTAAACCTCCGACGCAAGTTGTTTTCGACAAGATGGCGTGCGTTGATTCAATCTCCGTCGCGTTGTATGGTGTCATTTGGCTGAATGTTTTGTGTGCATGAAGTGAGATGAATCTCCATGCGATGCGCATGGGCCCTGGAAAGCACCTCAAAGGTCTGACACTGATGAATGGTATCGTCAAACCAGAAGAGGTTGGTCCTTGCTCTCTCAGTTCACGCCTGTCTCTAACCTCGTTGCTACTCTCTAGTTCGATTATTTCCACGAAGTAAGCACTCTTGCCATCTCCCCGGAACTCTACACTAACTTCCCACCCGCAACATATTGATTAGCTCGTCATTACTCAAGAAGTCGTCCGCACTGCCGCACGTGGCTATGGCGACGGCCTCAACGCCGGAACCGTCATTGGCCTGCCTCCCGTCCTCAACTTTGGCTCCGCAGAGCTCAAGGCGAAGATCGTGCCCGAGGTTTTCAGTGGCAAGAAACACATCTGCTTGGCTGTCCGTCTCTTTTCCCATCTAAAATGTACAATGCTGAAAGAATGCGTGGATGCGTAGATCTCAGAGGCACATGCAGGAAGCGACGTCTTTGGATTGCAGACCACAGCGGAAAAGACAGAAGACGGGAAGCACTGGATTATCAACGGGCACAAGAAATGGATAACTAATGGGCAGTTAGTATCATTTTCTCTTATTGGTCATACATCGTATACTGGCTAACATGTCTCGAAATACAGCTTCTCAGACTATTTCACAGTTGGTTGCAAGACAGAGGTAAAACTATAACCTCTCCCGGCGCGTTTTCAATTAACACACTCATCCACAGGACGGGTTTACCGTCATCCTCGTCGAACGCCAGGAAGGCGTCGAGACCAAACCAATCAAGACCTCCTATTCTCCTACAGCAGGCACAGCCTTCGTTACGTTCGATAACGTCAAGGTGCCGGTGGAGAACACCCTTGGTGAGGAGGGTGGAGGTATTTTTGTGATGCTCAGGTGAGCCCTAACCATATTTACAAGAACGGATTGACTAGAACATACATCATGATAGCAACTTCAACCACGAACGATGGGTGATGTGCTGTTCGTCGGCAAGGAGCCAGAGATTACTCATCGAGGCGTGTATGCAGTGCGTACCATTGTGTCATCTCTTACGGTCTTCAAACGTCTGAACCTCAACAATAATCAAAAGATGGATCCAGCAACGCAAAGCGTTCGGCAAACCACTCTCCTCACTTGCTGTTATCCGTAGCAAGATGGCAGGGATGATTGCCCGGGCGGAGAGCTTGCAGAGCTGGCTTGAAAGTATCACGTATCAGATGTGTAACATGGTCAGTCTGCTCACAGTCTCCTTTCCACCTACTATACCGCGCTCAACTGTCATTCTCCCAAAAGTCTTACAGAGAACAAGCTCAAAAGCTAGCAGGGTACGCATGAGATCCCTGTACTCTCAATCTCCCAGCTCCTCTCACCGCTCAATTTTTGTCTTTTCTATCAGCCAAATTGCCTTTTTGAAGATGTACAGCACCCGCTCCGCGCAACAAACCGCCATCGACGCCGTCCAGATCTTTGGCGGGCGAGGGATTACACAGTCAGGGATGGGCAGGTTGATCGAGCACGTACGTCATCCTTTCTGTCTATGTTTCGTAGATCTCCGGGTTATTAATGGTCTTTTTATGGGTGCACAGTACTATAGAACGGTTCCTTTCGATGCGTTGCTCGGTGGGGGTAGGTTGTTCTACCAGTCTTGTTAACGAGACGCCTACTAATGTGCTGATTTTCTGCGCCTTGTTTGTCATTGCAGCGGAAGACGTCCTCGCAGACCTTGGCGTTCGTCAAGCCATGCGCGGCATGCCGGAGAACGCTCGCCTTTAATATGTTTTTTGTTCTTAGAGGTACTGTGGCCCTCTCGTTTGATGCATGATATTGTATATTGTACATTCCTATTCGTTTCTGTATTCGGATCGGCTCCTTTGTATGTGAAGGTCCTCAGCCCGTGTAAACATCAAAGTGGTGACTGCAGACAACGCAAGGTCGGGTGTTACTTTGATTTCTACCTATCTATCGAGAGTAACATACCAGTACGTATGTATACTTTACTTTCGTGTATTGAGACAGTGGATAACAATCCAAGTGTTTGCAAATGGTAAACTAGAAGTCTAGAGAGAGAGAGAGAGAGAGAGAGAGAGTTATGGAGCAGCTAAGCGGGTAAATTGATGGGGACAATGTATGTATGTGCGATGCTATTGAGAAGCGTGAATGGCAGAGATAATAGAATATCACGAGCTGTCCCCATAATCTCCCCTCTCCTTCCGCGCGTAGAGTATATCGTCCAGCGTGATAGACGAACGTTCACACATGCCCCGGAAGATACCGTTTTGTGAGTACAAAGTTGCAGGAGTATCAAATTCAGCGATGGTCCCTGCGTCCATGACACATATCCTGTCGTAGCCAATGATAGTTTTGAGACGGTCTACAGCGGAAGTCAGTCTAACGCTCTGTCACACGGACACAGAGACAGAGAGAGAAAACAACGTACGAGCAATACACAAGATGGTCCTATCATTGAATTCTGTCGCGATTGTGTCCTGTATCTTTTTGTCCGTCTCGTAATCCACCGACGCAGTAGCCTCATCAAGGATGAGAACCTTCGCGTCATACACAATAGCTCGCGCGAGGCTAACGAGCGACCTTTGGCCAACTGACAAGTTCCCACCTTCGTCTTCGACTGGGCTGTCAAGCGTAAATCGAGATGCAGGTGTGCTGGTTCCGCCGCCAAGCGTGGCGTCGTCGTCGACGGAGCCACGGATTGCAGCGGATATGCGCTTGTCCTCGACGAGGTAGGAACGCTTGAGAGCATCCCACAGACGTAGGTCGTCGTGCACACCGAAGGGATCGAGGTTAGTTCGGAGTGTTCCAGAGACTGGATAAACGTGAGTAATTGTCGCTCATGCGGGACGAAGTGTCACATACACAGTATCTGCAAAAAAACCTTGAAATCAGCTTTGAACATCGCGTCTCCATAAAAAAGACTTACAGGGTCCTGTGGGATGATCGCAAGCCCTCGCCTGAGGTCCGTCAAACCGACTGTCGAGATATCGACCCCATCAATAACAATGGAACCAGCCGTAAGCTCAACCAGTCGATAAAGCGCGCTCATGATGGAACTCTTTCCAGCACCAGTTCTAAACGCAACAAATTATCGGCACAACGTCTTGGTCTCAGATGTTCAGTTACACTTACCGTCCTACGACACCAATTTTCTCGCCAGGATTGACCGTCATCGTCAACTCCTTCAACACATCAGGAAGCTCCGGGCGATACTTCAGCACAACACCATTCATCTCGACCTTGCCCACAGATGGCCACTTTCCCTGTGGCTTCTTCTCCGGAAGAAGATGGGGCATTTCCTGCTCCAACGCAGTCGCATAATGCACCACACGCTCCACGCTGTTCATGTTGTTCTCGACTTCCGCACTCTGCCTGACCAACCACCCGAACGCCTGTTGCACAGAGATGATGTACGATAGCACGACACCCGTCTGCGAGGGAGATATTTTGAACCTGGTGCCCACGGTCAAGATGGAGACGACGAATGTCAAGAGGATACCGAGGAAATCGAGCCGGATTCCGAGCCATCGTTGGTTGGTGACGGTAAGCCAGTACGCCCGGTTCTCGATATCCACGCGTTTCTGGTTATCTTTGAGGAAGCGCTCTTGCTCGCCGTAAGCTCTGATTGTAGCTAGACCGGAAAGAGACTCAGAGAAGTGACTGTACAACGATGACCGCAGTATTGCATCTACGATAGATCAGTGATATACAAATGACACAATATCAGATTCACGCACCAAGACGTTTGAGCTCTCGTGCACTCGCACGGTAGAAAAAGGCTGCCCAGATGTAGACCAAAATGATGCTTATCACTGCAATCAGAAACCACGGCAGAAGGATGGCGATGATGATGATAGTTCCCAATATGTTTGATAGAGTAGAGAAGAACATTCGCAGAGAGTCTCCTAACATGTTATCGACGGTATCGATATCTAGGTAAAATTTAGCATGCTGATGAAACATAAACGAAAAAGGCAGCACACCCTTCGAGAATCGGTTCATGATACGACCAAGAGGGGTAGTTTCGAAGAACGACATGGGTGCATGCATGACACGCTCGATAGCATCCTCAAATGAATATGTTACTAACTCATTTCAGAGTATACAACTGGTAAGTCAACTCACTTTGTGGAGATCCATGGACGCATAATTCGTGAGAAGTGCAAAGATGGAGCCCATCATCGCAAAACCTAGGGCTTGACACACACCAAGCAGCGCATACACGCCCATCTAGAACAGATTAAATAACCAATTAATAAATAAATACTGTCGGGAAACCTACGTAGAACCCAGCAGGAAGTGGCCATTTCCTGTGCAGCAGATTTGTAAACACGAGAAGCACAGTAGACATCAAATGTCACTTACATCTCCTGCCAATATACAAGCCTGAAGAGACGTGCGTAAGTTCGTACATTTGGTCGCCAGAATCACTTGGATCACTCACCAATAGGACGACATGACTTGTGCACCTTGCAAAAACACCAACGATAGAATAAGCAGCGGAACGAGATATTTGCCCTTCGCCGCTCGCAAGTACGCCTTGTAAATGTCCATGTCCACCGCACCCGTGTTCCTCTCCTCCTGCTGCATCATCGCCGCATCGCTCGCTTTTGCTTTCTTTCTCTGCTCCGCCTTTTTCATATCGCCGTCCGCCACATCCAGCGGCAGCTCCTCAATCACATCTTGCTCAATCTCCTCCTTCTCCTCCTTCGCCCCGAATTCCTTCACGAACCTCGAGAATGCGCCACCTTCCCGCGCCAGCAGCTCTGTATAAGTCCCTCGTTCCGCGATCTTCCCATCCACCACCGTGAAGATATAATCCACCTGTGGCAGGAAGTGCAACGCATGCGTCACCAACACCCTCGTCTTGCCAGCGATCGCATTGAGGAACACGTTGTTGAACACGCTCTTCCCCACATGCGCGTCCAACGCCGAGAGCGGATCGTCGAAGATCTGAATATCCGCATCCACATAAATCGCCCTGCAGATATTGATGCGCTGCTTCTGTCCGCCCGACAAGGATATCCCGCGCTCGCCCACCTCCGTCAAGTCCCCGTTCGGCATCATATCAATGTCCGTCTCCAGACACGCGTCCTTGACCGCCTTCCAATACCTATCCTCCTCAAACGGCCGTCCAAACGTGATGTTGTCCCGGATACTCGCGTTCTGAATCCATGCGCTCTGCGGACAATACGCCACGGATCCGTTGAACCGCACCTCCCCCGCCGTCCTCCTCATCTCCCCAATGATGCCTTCCAGCAAACTCGTCTTGCCGGTACCGACCGGCCCAACGATGGCGACCAGCGCGCCCTTAGGGATCTTCATGGTGATGTCTTTGAGCCTGAAGATCTTGTCGTTATCGTCTGTTCCCGAGGCTGCCATGTCTTTGCCGGCATCTGCGAGTTTGGTAGACTTGAATTTCTTACTGGTTTTGTCCTTCTTCTTTCCTGAGTGCTCGACTTGCGAAGGAGGAGGCGCGTCCCAGGTGAAGCCGCCGTTGAGAACGCTGATCGCGACGTCCATGCCCGGATCCTGGGTTTTCGTTTCCGTGAGTAGTTCAGCTTCGAAGACGTCGGTGAGACGGTTGAGAGCGTTTTGAGCATCTGCAATAGCACTGAACGACAGAGCTGAGGAAACATATATGTCAGTGAGATTCGTACACCAAACGAGAAGAAGCCGCGACCGGCAGCTTACGCAAAAACATAAGGGGCAAACGCAAGAGCTGGAAGAGCGTCAGGGAAGCAAATATGTTGGCAGCACCAAGGCTGTGGCCCGTGAGCGAGTACACAACAAACGACAAAACAGACGCAAGAGTGGGAAGTGCAAGAGCGATCGCGTTGTTGGCCGAACGGATCAGCAGCAGCGAACGGATATACCTATCAAAAACATCTTGCCAGTTAGCTACCAATACTGTGACGGAAAAAGTAAGCGCCCACTGAATCTCCTTCGACCTGAACTCGGCGATTCGCTTCAAATACGGGATCTCCCACGCAAAATACTTTATGATCTTCATCCCACCAAGCAGCTCCTGCAGCAATTTTGCCCGCTTGTCCGTCCACTTCATGCTTTCACGCCTCAGTCCCATGAGCCGCTTCATAACCTTGGTTTGAATCGGCGTGCACAACACAAAGAATGAGTACCCTGCGAGCGCACTCGGTCCCAGGTTGACAATTAGCAACACCAGACATATCGCCATTTGAATCGGCGATATAAACGCCAAGTGGAAAAAGCCGCAGCAAAAATCGATTCGAGACACGTCTGTGGAGATGTGGTTAACTAGTTTGCCATTGGTAAGCGTGGTACGGGCGCGAGTTGTCAATCGGAGGGAGCGGTCATAGATAGCTGTGATGAGCCCGCCACGCACCAACACACCGGTGGAAGTTGCGCGGTAGAAGTAGTGATGTTGGCAGGCGGAGGCGAAGAGTTGCATCCCCAAGAGTCCGAACGCTAGACCGATGCCTTTCCCAATGTGAGGGGCGGCACCGGTGTCACCTTCTTGTAATGCACTGTAAATCGATGTCATTTATGTGCGCAAAATCTATGATATAATATGACGTACGCCCAAGACTGCTGAGCAAAGGTAATCAAAGCCTGAGAGTGCGATGCAGATATCAGCTGTGAAACTCGCCAAAAACGTGTTTCTGACCTTCACTACAAGTGGCGTCAGGATTGTCATGATATCGCCGACGAGCTTGATAGTTCCTCCTGACCAGAACCACCATTTCACGCTATCGTTGATAGCCAACGTCAAACTCGCCTTCCTCTTCCCCTCGACCTCCCGCCACCGTTTCTCGCGCTCTGCCCGCTTTCCTTTCAAGGTCCACCATACCTTGCGCCACCCAGGAGAAATCTGGCCAGCTTCCAGACGCTCGTTGTAGTCCTTTGCGGCCTTCTGACGTCGTGTGAATGACGCATTTATCTTGTCGGCTATAATGGAGGCCGCGCGACTGTCTTGGAGCTTGTAAAGATCTGTGGCTTCAAGCGGGCGAGCGTAGCCGAGAGCGAGGAGAGAGGTGATCCAGCTGAAAGTGAGGATGCTGAACCACCCTGCGGAGGCTTCGGGAATCATCTGCGCATCTTCAACCGTGCCAGACGGCGGCGGGGGATTGCGAGGAACTAACGGTAGGCGAAACCTAGTGATATTCGAGTACGTTAGCGAGTTCAACAGCATTCTTTACACAATGCGTAATGGGCGTAGTGCTATAGCGTGCCCCAACATACACTCGCACGCGCACAGTTCCGTTAGAACAACGCCGCTCATGCCATAGCAATATGTGACAGTTAACTCAGGACGCGCCGCACGCACAGCGGACTTGCTTACCCGAATCCCTTCTTGCTCTTCGTGTTTCCAACACACTCGATGGATTCCACCTGACTCTCCAGGTCATCGTCCTTGGATTCGACTTTGGTGACCTTTACGTTGTCGGGCTGGACTTTAGCATCGTCTTTCTTGCCCATCGTGCACTAGAAACGTCGAAGATAACGAACGCACGCCCGGCAGAGTCGAGAGAGGTGGAAAAGGGGAACGGAGGATAACCACGTCATCCGAAAACTTTATAGTGGGAATCGCGGCTGAATGAGCATATGGTATGCAGCATGCCCACCTCTGCTCGGTAACAGTCTCTGCCGTCGCTCGGCATACCGTATAGGCATACCCCAAAAAGGAAAACGCAACGTCGCTCACTCCTCCGAGCTGATACGTCGCTTCGGTCTCTGAGATTTGTTCAAGTTCGACCGAAAAAGGAAACACACGACTTTATCCAAGTTCGCAAGAGTACCAATGCAATCTTTCTGCGCAGCCAGTGAAACTAGTAGCAGCAGCAGCAGCAGGCGACCAGTTGAGCTGCACAGAGGGCCCATAACCTGACCACGTCCCCATGCAAGTCTACCAACAGGAAGATTGAGAACCACAAACAGTTCATTTGATTGACAATGCATAAATAAACCGATACGGCTAATGACTTGCAGCGCCCAGCGCAATATACTACAACGTATACCACCGCCTGGAGGGATCCGGAGTCGCCCTGACTAGTCGAAAAAGAAGGTATGAACAGTAAGAAGTGCGTAAGCGTATGAAGTAGTGAATAGTAAGGGAGGGATTGTAATGGTGCTGCGGCTTCTATCGCTCGACGCGCAGACACTTTTCGACTAGATAAACAAAGAAAAGGATGGAAGAAAATAAAATAAAAAGCGAGTTTGTAGGGGATGGTGTCAATGGAGAGCGATGCGAGTCTCCCAAAGCAGCACGACAAAACGATGGGGTGAACAAAATCAAACAAGACAAAACAAAACAAAACAAAACAAGGGGGGGCCAAAGCTAGAAAGGACAGCGGGATGCAAGATAAAGAAAACGGCGGATCAACGATTGAGATGCCAAAGAAATAGGGTGATGTGCGAAAGGAATGGACAAGGAAAATGAGAGAGCGACGACAGAGGCAGAGATCACATGACGGAACATACAAAGCGAGGCATGATTGACATAGGTCCGTCAATAAGGGAGACACTTGAGAGTCGTAGGGAGCGTTCGCGGCGAAGAGCGTGTTCGAAAATAGATGGTTTGCTAATGCAGCTATCAAGAAGGCATGCGTGATTTGAAGACTTGGGTTGGACATAGATGATTGAAGGCAAGCGATGAGATGTAAATATGGGCGATGATAGTAGAACACTTGTGTAACGAATTGCAAGAGATGAAGAATAGGAATGAATAAGAAGGGAGAGCCGACAGCGAGATGAAGAGTGGACTAGATGTGTGCGAGACAGACAACAGAGGCTGGTGCAGGGTATGGTGAAGCAGATGCGAGGACAGATGTGTGCAAGGTCAGGGATGGACTCATTCTTGAAGGACCATTCCGTCCAATTTGCCCTCTTCCTCGAAATTGTTCCTTGCCCAGTCGACCGCGAACACGGATGCTTTCAAGAACTTCTTGTTAGCGTACTTCTTGCATACGGATTGCTTGCCGAAGTCGAGCTCGACGAGCTTCTGAACCATCATCGCATGCCCTGGTCGCAGGTGCTCCTCGGTGTAGCCGGAGTAGTGAACAAACGCCTCGTTCTGTCAAAGAACAATGGGAGTCAGTCACGTGTGCGATAAGGTTGGTGAGGAACAAAAGCGAGATGCAATCACAACTCCCACGCAGATGTCACCGTAGCAGCACATCGCCCATATGAAAGGCGTGCAAGAGAAGAAAACGAACGCCACTCACCCAGTCTCCTCCCAACATTCTCCTCGCAGTGTACATGCCAATCGCTGCAACCATACTAGGTTTCACTCGGAGGAAGCGATAATCCAATAGCGTCACCTCCGTCAAGAACTTGCTGAGTGTCCGCGTCTGAATGTCGTAGTCATCGGCCTTGCTGATTTTCCTCATCCAACTGTACGGTGAGCAGTAATGGCTGACTTGGAAATCGAGCGTCTGAAGCACGATGCGCTCTCCCTTCAAGATCTCCTCCTTGCTGTAGCCCTTCTCAGTCATGAAGACGAACTCGTCTACGGACGGTGCGAGGATCTCCTCGTACTTGGCGGCGATGAACATAGCGGTGACACCTACGAGCTGGAGCTTGACTAAAGAGACGACGCGCTTTGTCAAAAAACGGTCGACGATGTTGATGGCTATCCATAGCGTCTCAGGAAGCATGTGGTACCGCAGGTGTACTTGGAGCAACCAGTCGACTAGTGTTTGGCGCATGCTCCAGTTGATCTCCGACTGGCCATCCATGTAGTCAGGACTGGGCATGACACTCTCCTACAAGACGATCAGCGTAGCTCAGTGATACGAGAGGTGACCACTCACTTCAAGGTTAGTCATGTACTCGAAAATCTCATCAGCATATTCAGAAACCATCGTTGTATCCTCCTCATCGAGCTCATCCTGGAAGTGTTCACGAATCGTGTCGATCTCGTGCTTGTATCTGTTTGCCCTCTCAGTTCCAAGCTCGGGCCAAACTCTAACGGGTTTCTCGTGTGGGTGTGAAGACTCATCGTCGAGCTCAGGCTCAGCCTGACGATCGACCATGACCTCAACCTCTTCGGCAGTCATGAGGCTGTCATTCTCGGAGACTGAGCCAGCTGCGGAGGGCTGATCCTCCACTTCCATTTCATCGGAATCTTCATCTTCATCTTCCTCAACGGCAACGATTTCCTCGCGATGCACAGAGATGCGCTGCTGCTGCCGGCTGGTGGTGGCGGGCTTAGAAGCGCGCAGTACGGTGGTGACGCTAGTTTGAGCAGAGAGTTGAGCACCGTTGGCAGTAACAATCCTTCCAGGGCCTAGTGGGATACGCGGACCAGCGGTGGAAACTGCTAGAGACGAAGAGCGGCTATGCTTGAGACCGGTGTCGAGAACCTCTTTGCCCTTGCCAACGAGCTTGCTGGCGGCCTCCTAAAATACAACAGCCCATCAGCTTGGCTCACAAAATACAGAAGACATAGAGATATGGATAAACAACAAAGAGGGACACTGACTTTACGGTTCACAGCGACGGTGGTGACTTCGCCGAGTGCGGCGCGTTGAGCGCCGTTCTTGAGGGCATTCACGTTGGCGAGATTATGTGCAGCTCGCGGCATACCTGCTAGAACAACACTAGACTGTCGTACATGTCTACCTACAGCATTCTCATCGGCTTTGGGTCGAAGGGGACCAGTTCGGTTTCGCATGGAGAACTATGCGAGCGGCCACGGTTAGTACGCCTGACGTGGCGAGCACATCCAAAAAGAAGGGCGACGCTTACACGGGCGTTGTTGTGCGACATCGTATCTGTAGACGAGATAGCTAGGGGCTAAGAGAGATTTTCGAGGTGCGTCGCGAGAGGATTGGGTCGGAAGCGTGTTGGACGTTGGAAGCTGGGAGAGAAGGAAAAAAGTTACCGCAAGGAATTTCGGTAGGGGCTGTCGTTGTGGTTTAAAACAAGAGAGAGCCCACGTTCGCCGCAGAGGAAGAAAGGATGTTTTACAGGAATGAGGCTGGCAAAGGAGATGGATGGCAGCCGCAGAGGGAACCCTGCTGGTTGAATTCCAACTCGACCAAGTTCGTTTCGCGGTGCCACGTGAGGTCATAAATACATACAAACAACACGGTCGCGTCGCGTCCCAAAATGGCAGAAGCATGTTCGATCAACCATGACGCGTACTATACTTAGTCATCATTGCCACTCAGCAACCAAAGTATAGTAGATGCTCTTCCGACTCTGTAATTGAGCGAGTGCGCAATCTTGAAAACACGTATATATGAAGCGCCAGCTAAGACATTAGGGTCGTTCAAAGTTGGCGCAGCAGCGCAGCTCGCAGTTCGCAGCGCCGGCGTCTTTCGCCCAAAATGGCAAAATGATGTAAGCGGTCACAATCCGTCACGGCGTGTCAGTTTTGCTCGCGGCCGTCGTGCTCACAGTACTGTCTGTGCTCGCATCTCAGTAGCTTAGTTACTATGGCCCAACCTCTCACAGGATCATGTACTTCACTGTTTCAACAAATTTATTTGTCACATCATGTCCTGCACCTTGTTTGCTGAATCTATATATCCAAGACATTTTTCTGTGAGTTGAAAGCTACAAGTTCGTCAATCAACTGCTGCCTTTTGTTGTTGTCCTCTGCCAGATTCAACACGTCTTGACCCTCTTCTACATCTACTGCTCCCTCTTCTCCCGCCATCATGCGAATAAACCCGTCCATGTTCTTGGTACCTTCAATGTTGATGCAAAGATTGTGAAGAATGATTGTAATCGTGATCCAGCGACAAGCCTGCACGTGTTCATTGTTATTGCGAATTGGAACTCGAAGCCCTCTTAAGCACTGCCAGCGACCTTTGAGAGCACCGATACAGTGCTCAGACCGGACACAAAAGCCTGTAACAATGGTGTCAAAAAGCTTGTTGAGTAGTTGAAGAGATGCTGGTTTCTTGTAAACCGGAATTGTCCTCTCATTGCAGGAATATGCTGAGTTGGTCCAGGCAAACTCGCTGTTTGACTATATTAATTAGACGCTTAACGTACGAGCGCCGTAGTTACCGTATATAAGACTTACTCCGATCAATGCAACTCTACGCACTTTTGATCCCCAACTCCCACTGTGTGATCTCTCTCAGTCTTGCTCTCTCAACACTTTCCTCTACTTGCATAGCCTTCTAACAGGTTATGAGCCCTGGATAAGCTCTTTACCTCACTCACACTACCTTCTGCACTCACTGCCCACCAGTTGATGAGCTCTGATCCCACTGATCAGCCTCAACCTTGTCGTTCTACGCGCGAACGACACCAAACCGATTTTCTTCGAGGCACTATCCCTCGTACCACTCGCAGGAGACGTATCCCTGTCTTCACTCCTACTCCAACTCCTGCTCCTGCTCCTACTGCTCCTACTCCTCCTCCTGCCACTACTCCACAAGAATCTTCGATGTCTTCCGCTTCTCGCGCTGGTACCCCAGGTCCTGCACCTTCTGCTGCACCTTCCGACCACGGCCCCAACGTCCCTTCTACCTCAGCTGTCGTCGACCATCCCACTGCCCGCATCACGGCATCACGACGAGTCTCAGCACCACCCTCTGATCGCCGTCGCACCCCATTCGACACACTCCGCGACGACTTCGCCCGTCGTCACCCCACTAAGCCATCGTCAGACGACAGCGACGATCCTATGGACGACGACGAGGCGCACGAAAGGCGAAGGGGCAAACTGCCCAGAGCTCATCGTGCGCCGTCCCCCTCGCCATCTGGCCCCTGTAACAGTAATGCTACACTCACCAGATAAGTTGGTTAACTTGAGGGGAATGTGGTGAGATAGAGAGTAAGAGTGGTGGTGAGCGAAGTACTGGTGGGTACTGAGTAGTCCTGGTTCAACAGAGTGGATAAGACTGAGGGGATATGCCCTCAGGAGTGCCTGTATATATACATGAAGGGGAGGACCCCAGGTACTACCCTAAGACCCCTAATACCTACATGAGTAAGCGAAGTAATCTACCTTACTAAGCATGCCCTATGCCCTAGTGGTGCCACTTCAATAATCAACCAATAGCAATTGTCCCCATGACCTGACCCCATGACCCAGCTCCAAGGCTAGACTTGTTCTAGCTTGTTCTAAGACAAGGCTAGACTTTTCCAGAAGGTTCTATGAACTATGACATCATCTAATGGAATGTTCTAAACTATGACATCATAGTTCCAGCAAGTTCCACAATGTTCCAGAGAGTTCTATCATGTGATACACAGATAAGGAAAGGAGCGCATCAGAGACAGAAGGCGCATCAGCACATCAATTGATAGGCACTGAGAATAAGCGCCGGAATAGGCGCCTGATAAGCGCCAGATAAGCGCCTGAATAGACGCCGGATAAGCGCTGGATAAGCGCTTGACAAGCGCTTAAATATTCCCAATAATACCGTTGCCTGGTAAGGCAAGTCTTGTAGAAACATTGAAAATCTGTGACAGCCCCACTGACTCTGCGCGAGCAGTGTTGTCCCTCCTTTCCGTGCCTCCAAAGCACGACGTGGAGTATACTATGTCGCTTAGCGACGTCCACAAAGCCTTTGCAGACGTTGGCAAACTTACGGGTTCCGATACCTGGCCGATGTGGAAATTCCGCGTCGATACTGCGATGTCGACCATCGTCGACTTCTACAGCTACAGGGGTGGTCTTACCATTCCTCAAGAGGTCCAACGGGCCGTCTTCAACGTCCTGGCTGGACACATCGCAGACTCTGTGATGGCAAACTATCTCAACGAGACCGCGCCCCACAGACTCATGGAGAAACTCTCCGAACGTTTCGAGCCGACCTCTACTATGTCGGACGCAAACAAAATCTTCCAACTCTTCTCCCTCCGCCGCCCTGTCCACGAAATGGACAAACTACTCGACGATGCGCACAACCTCTACTCAAAAATTCTTTCCAAAGGGATTGAATTTCCCCAACACATCTTCTACTCTGCCCTCGTCGGCATCATTCCCCCCGCCTATGCGCATACTCGCGCTAGCTACGAGGCTGGTGTGCGTTCCCGTACTCCTGCGGGTGAGAAGTACGACTACAACCCCATCTCCCTGAGCGTGGAGCTTCACCGCAACTTCCATAGCTGGCAACTCGCTCATCCACTTGACTGCTCTCGGTCTAAGGGTTTGTCAACCCTCGTTCCTCACAATAGGCCCGCTGGTGGTTCATCCGCCGCGTCGCCAGCAGTCGACAAACGTGTTGAACGTTCGGCGAAAGCCACTTCCTCCACTCGTGCGGCCGCCGCTCCTTACTCTAAGGAGAAGTCCGTCCGTGACACTTCGAAGATGAAGTGTTACAACTGCAACAAGACTGGCCACACGACGCCTACTTGCCCTTCGCCCTGGACAGAGAAGTCCAAGGAGGCGATGAAGAGGAAGGGTATCACCCGGAAGTCCGTTGCTGCTGGTGCCAAGGGCAAAGCTGCCACTGCCGCCGCTGTTGCCACTCCCGCTGTCGCTGGTCCGTTGACCACTACTCCTCGTCGCAACCAGAGCGCGTGGGTGTCGGCTCTCTCTGAGTCCGACGTCACTATGCACGTAAGTACTTCGCTTACTACTACTACTATTCCTACTCTACTTCCACTGTATGCGACTTCGTCAACAGACGAGTCGATACATATTCTTGATACTGGCGCGACTATACACTGTACGCCGTATCGAGACTTACTTTTCAATGTCCACTCCGTACCAACTATCGTACTGACTGTTGCCAACTCAGAACAACTAGTTTTGAAACTCGCTGGTGACATGGTACTCGAGGTGGAACAGGAAAGTGGTAAGCTTACTGAACTCTTGCTAAAGAACGTCTACTTCAACTCAACTCTACCTTTTACTTTAATCAGCGTTGGAAAATTGGACTCTGATTATCGGTTTACGTTCTATCATGGACTTTGTACTATATACGACTCAAACTCGACTTGTGTGGCTGTTGTTAGAAAATCAAATGATTTATACACGCTATCATCAACTCGAGTGACTTCTTTAGCAAGCGTGCATAGAACTGGCATTACTCTACTTGAACTACATAAAAAACTCGGTCATCTCAGTTACTTCATGATCAAGAAACTACTTCAAACTTTGTCAATCATTACTGATCATATAACTGACCATACTGAAACTCCGTGCGAGGATTGTTTACTTAACAATATCCATCGCAATACCGTACCTAAACTTCGTTCTTCATTGTTAGCTGAAGCTTTCGGAGATCACTTTCATATCGACATCTTTGGGCCTCTACCCACAGCGTCGATTACTGGTAAACATAAATACTGGTTGACTATTGTGGACGATGCTACTAGATGGTTAGTACTTGCACCACTAGTTACTAAAGATGACGCCTATACTCAATGGGTCATTTTCTCTACTGAACTTTTGACGCAATATGGTATTTGTGTCAAGATACTTCAAGCTGATAACGACGGTGTCTTTACCAGTAAAGCTATGACCGCTTACTTGAAAACTCAAGGAACTATACTACGTCTTACTGTACATGATACTCCTCAGCAAAACGGTGTTGCTGAGCGTGTACATCAAACTATTATGAACTTGATTCGAGTAAACCTGCATACTGCATCTTTACCAAATTGACTATGGTGGTACGCTGCATTATACGCGATGTATGTGTACAATCGTTCTCCTCGTACTATACTTAACTACAAAACTCCTTACTTTAAGCGATATGGCACTGATGCTAACCTTGATGGACTGCAAGTCTTCGGTCAGCCGTGCATCGTATACGACGAATATTGCACAAATAAACTAGCATCTAAGGGTAAAAGGGGAGTCTGGATAGGCTTCGCTGAACACTCTAAAGGTCACTACGTTTACTTTGGACGACGTGTCGGAGTTGAACGTAACTTGCAATTCGTTGACTCTACGATACGAATTGAAGGGGAGAAAGAACCAAATGTCGAAAAACTTACTACTGAAAAACAACTTGAACTTGAGGACAACCCTCATATAGAACCAATGGAAATCGACGAGCCTGACCCTACTGGTCCAAGGCGTTCCAACAGAACTCCTCAACTATCGCGTAAAGCTCGTGGTCTAAACTACGACGAAGTAGACACTAACATTGCTTTCTACTTAACTGAGTTTAACGCTTACTATGCTGAGGACGTCGGTGACCCTGTCACTTTCAAAGATGTACTTAATCACCCTCTCAAAGACGATTGGTTTAAGTCTATAAAACTTGAGGTTGATACATTAGAACAACTCGGCACTTGGGAATACTGTATCCCGCCGCCAAATGCCAACATTACTGGTTCTCGCTTCGTCTACAAGACCAAGTACGAACATGGCAAAGTTACTAAACTCAAGTCAAGACTTGTTGCGCAAGGATACTCTCAGCGCGATGGTATTGATTACTATGCAAATGACTTGTTCGCTCCAGTCGCGCGCATGAGTTCTATGCGACTCATACTTACACTTGCAGCTTCACTACACTTCGAGATTAACCAACTCAATGTTAAGTCTGCTTACTTATACGGTAAAATTAACAATGATGAAGATCTTTATCTGTGTCCGCCGCCTGGCGACTTACTGCCCAACTTGCCTAAGGGCTGGGTACTTAAACTACGCAAAACTATCTATGGCCTTAAACAAGCCGGACGTTGCTGGTACAAGGTACTATGCAATATACTTTTCCAACTTGGACTCAAGCGTTCAGACTACGATAACGCTGTCTTCTACCTTTACAGGGGAGACAAACTAATACTTATACTCGCTGTTCATGTCGACGATATTACTCTCTGTACTATCACTTCTGTCGTCGCTGAACAATTCGAGATAGCACTTAGCCAACATGTCGAAGTAACAAACGGTGGTACTATACACTGGATGCTTGGCATGGAGATCGATTACGACAAAGCCTCTGGTGTTATCAAGCTTTGTCAACGCGATTATATCCAAACTATACTTAAACGAAACAACTTTGACCATGATCATACACGCCGTACGCCTATGATACACGAGCACAATTTAGCCCCCCGTGACTCGAAAGAACCTCGTCAGGACGCTGACGCTATTAAACAATACATGTCTTTAGTCAGTGGTTTACGATACGTCACTGACTGTACTCGACCAGACGTTGCATACTGCACTGGTCAACTTGCACGATACTTAGCTGACCCTTCTAAGGAGCACTTCGCTGCAGCTAAACAGTGTTACCTATACTTGAAGGGAACGTGCGATTACTGGCTTGTCCTAGGAAACCAAGCAACTACTACTAATACTTCACTTGTCAGATACGCTGATTCTGACGGTATGACTACATACGGCAATAAACCAATAATGGGCTATACCTTTACATACAATGACTCGCTTATCTCTTGGTCAAGTAAGCACGGTTCACTCGTAACACTATCGGTCACCGAAGCCGAATTATATGCCTTAGCGCATGCGTCAACTGAGGCTATATATCTAAAAGCACTCATTGACGAACTACTAAACTTTACTATGGATCCTGTCAAAATGTATACTGACAGTGCATCAACTATTGCCATTGTTAGCTCACCTGACGAGCAACATTTGCAACGAACTAAACACTTCGAAATTCGTAAGAATTTCATCAGCGATTGTGTACTCAAGAAGTATATAACTATTCATCACATATCTTCTAACAATCAATGTGCTGATACACTTACTAAAGCACTACCTCTCGAAAAACTCAAGCACTTCAATGAACTACTTCATATTCGTGCTTGAAGGGGAGTGTTTGACTATATTAATTAGACGCTTAACGTACGGGCGCCGTAGTTACCGTATATAAGACTTACTCCGATCAATGCAACTCTACGCACTTTTGATCCCCAACTCCCACTGTGTGATCTCTCTCAGTCTTGCTCTCTCAACACTTTCCTCTACTTGCATAGCCTTCTAACACTCGCCCTCCTCAAAGAACCAGTCAGGATACTTTGCAGCTGCAGTATGCTCAAAGGCGCTTGCATCGTGAGCTGATCCAACAAGGCCGTGCGAGTAATCCACAATTTGCAAAGAAGTTGGAATGTTGCCAATCTGAAAACCCCATGAGGACTGTGAAATTTGTTGCAGCTTAACACACACCTGAACATTGAGTCCGTAATTACACTTCCGAGTGTAGTATGCATCGCCATTCTGCCCTGGCTTTGAGGAAAGAGCTACGATTGTACCATCATACATCACCCAACCGTTACGCCAAGTTCCGCGAAAGCCTAAGTGTTGATCCATCCACTCTTTCTCCTTTTCCTTTTCCGCATGCGTGAGTCTCCAAACGAAGAGATTGTGAAGAGACTCAATAGCCTCGAAGCATCGCTGCGTGTACAGTACCACTGAACCCTCCGAAATTCCTGCTACTCTCGCAATGTCCTCCACCGAAGCTCCATTGCCATACTGACCTAATCGGTAAAGTGTAACAGCAAGCTGCTGCTCCACAGGTGCTTGCAAATTGTTGGAATTGTTGGTAAAGATTGGATGATCATCAATCAAGTTCAGAAGTGTTTGAAACACCTCTGGAGACACGCGAAGCATGTTCTGGAAACGATGATGGGTGTGGGGACTTTGAGCATACTCCCATGCAAGATGCAAGTTGGGGACCTTTAGGACAGGAGGTCGTGCACGAAGATAGCGTGCTTGCATGATAGCAGCAAGAATCCCGATGTCACCTTGAAGCTGCAAGAGAGTTGACTCAAGGTTATCAGAAGGGTTCATGATATCCCGAAGCACCATGCTCCGGAGATATGCTCGAACAAGCTCTGTGCGATAGGGAGTGTAGGGCATGGTCGAGGAAGAAAAAGGTAACAAAAGTTGATTACGGTCGCTCGACTGTGTTACATCTTCGTGACTACCTAATTGGGTAAGCGCTCATCGGACCGGCTCTATAACCGGAACTGCGAACTGCGAACTGCGTTGCTGCGCCAACTTTGAACGACCCTATTGTTGAGGCAGCTGAACCGTGGACGACAATGACTTGGCAAGTAGAAACATTAGGTTACAGTATAATTCCAGGACTCGGAAATTCCACACGCTTGTCGATCAGGTGTAGTCAACATTGGCAGCATCTGGCTAAGACTACTTGCCCAGACACAGCGACGAATGAGTGAATACAGAGTACAGACGACTTTGGCCGCGAAACGTAACATTTGCATTGAATATCACTTGTACATCGGCGACAAGATGGTGCCAATGTACGCTGTGGCAGGTCGACTTTACCAGGCTCCAGAATGAGAAGGGCAAATCTGGGCCTGGTGGTGTGTTGTGATGTATTTAATACCGCGAGTCGAAAAGCTTTCAGCTGCAAGCCGCCTTGGCGTTCCAGATATTACTATAGTACACTGCGCTCATCAAGTAGGTGAGAATGATATCAATATCCTGGTTGATCTGGAGCCAGACCGGGCTAAACAGGCAGGCGGAGCCGATGTTCGCCAGGCAGAAGATCGAGACACCGGTGATCACAAAGGGAATATCCCTGGTAAAAAAGATATGTCAACAACTGGATCTCAAGGACATCCAGAGGGAAGCATACATTGAGGAATGATCTCCCAGCTGAACAGCGGAGGGTCAGATTATAGGGTTGTACATCAGGAAAAAGGGGTTTTCCTCCTAACCCTAAATCTAGGTAATGCGCAGGTGTCCTCGTAGATACCAGTAGAATCCCGTACAGTGTAGGACCGGTCCTCTGCCCAACCCTGGTCCTCTGCCCAACAAATGGTGAGAGGTGCATTCGCGCACCTAAACCCGACAAATTTTCCTAGCACATTTCTGTACCAGTACTCTATATCTAGAGATGCTTGGACTGCTGACTACTGGAGGTGTTGCTGTAGAAATTGTACAAGTGCATCGGTTGGCTGCACTTAGTGGCAGTGAAAACCTGATGACGAGATACCAGCCTCAATGTCATACAAGAGTACATATTCCTAGTTCTCATGAACAAGTCCATTATATACTACTACATTGAGGCATTATTGGTTGGAAATGTGCTGCTCTGTGTTTACAATAAATTCAGCTCTTCAAAAGCTACAGCACTGTGTGATGCAGCGTGACATCATAGTAGCTGTCAAAGCGAGATTGTATCGCTGATTATCAGACATCAGATCTATGGACAATATAGATTACATATGTAGATAGATAAGACCAGATAGTACATAGCATGTGATTCCACCATCCTTATCACGATGTGATACTTGCACCATATGGGATCGTGTTCCAGTAGTTTCCATGACTGAATAGCAGAAGTACCATGAGGCTTCTGCATGACTCATATTTCATATACCAAATGTATTGAGCTTACTAAAGACTCAGTCAGCACCATTCAGTTATGTAGGATGCTCAGTCATCACTTACATTCTCTATTCAGTAGTATTAGCAAGCAGGACTGTGCATTACCAATTCTTACTAATAGGATTACCAATCCTTACTCATATGACATTACTGTAGCATTAGTAATCTAGTTACAGACATGTATATATACCGCTCCTAGAGAGCAGAAAAATAATAAGACACTTACTCCCAGAGTTAGTTGACTCTCCTAGTCATCCCATACACTCGTAACTTTCAAACAGGTTATGAGCCCCGGCTTCTAACTCTTCTTACCACTCCTCTACTCTGAAACCATCCTCAAGCTCGACACTACACAACTGTTACTTTGTGAGTAACATTTCTTTCTACACATTGTAGGCCACTTTGTAGTAGAAGCCCCGGTTGTAGTAGACTAAGCCTCGCCTCTCCTCGCCCATTTTCCCATAACTATTTTCTACAGAATTGCCCCTGCTTTCTTACCCCTGGAACACGCGCACAGTCACATCCAATTGGTAGCCTACACCTCATAAGTGTTCTTGGCTTGTGATTCACTATCAGAATCACGCACCTACTTGGACAAAGCCCAATAAGGTGGCGTCCAGAGGTGTTCGAAAGGGTCTTTTGTCTTAGACAATTGGGAGGCTGTGAAAAGCGGTGAAAGGAGAGAAAGTAGGCGTCACCTTGAGCTTGTGACTCAAGGGACTAAAAGGGAGCTGTGTACGACGCACAGTTAACACCCTTGGCATTCCCAATTTGTCGGTTTCTGTAGAATTTAGTAGAGGCTTATGTCGAACTTTGTTACTTTTGGTTTCACGGAGATTTTGTCTCCTGCACATTTGCATATTAGTTACGCGCACTCTATTTGTTTCACCATTGCTTATCGTTCAGTTGAAGTTGAATTTGGGGATAATTTTTGTGAAGAATCTCTTGTGCAAGAGTTTTTCTCACAGAAATTCCTCGCACACTTCCGAGAATTATTTTCTGGATCGACACCGACAACCGACGAGCACTCCAACCCGCTTTCCGTTTCACCCACGGATTCTAAACATGCCCGCCCGCCGTACCAATGCTATCTTCGAAAGGGCCGAACAGCGCTCCAGGAACTGGGAACAGTTTTTGGAAAGACGTACTGAGCAAGTTCACCTGGCCGGAGGTAACACTTTGCAAATTTGACAAATCGGACTGCACCAGCTGAGGTTTGATTACGATCGTTTAGAATCTGGAAGGGACCATCATATATTCCATTTCAATACCATCCCGAACCACCAATGGCATACAGAGGCTAGAGACGCTCGCCGCACCAATTGAGAGGGGGAAAATCTGCAAGGCGCACGGTCTAACAATCGTTGTGCCCCTCCTGCCACCTTCGACCGCGAATCCCTTCGCCCCCGCCCGCGTCCACAGGAAGCGGTAAACCGTATCATTAACAACATCCGCACCTCCGTTCACGCAGACATGTGTCGAAGGGGGGACAACACTCCTTGTCTCGCCAAGCTCTACGACGAGCAGCAACGTTGCCGCACCACCTCTCAGCCACAAAGACAGCCGACCGCACCTCATGGACGAGGTTTCCGCACCAACCACCGCGGACGAGTCCAATTCGAACTGGAGCAAGCCCGTGCCGCCCGTCGCAGCAAACAGAGCTGGTCTCCACTTCCTCGTCAACCACCTTGCCCACGCACTCCAGCCGTACCCGTCAACGTCGAACAAGACATTTCTATGGTTCCGCCGTCACCAGTCACCTCGAGCACCACTACTGTCAACGAGCCCGTCAAAACTATTGAGGAGTTCTTTGGGGAAGAGCGCCCTGTCGCTCCAACCACTGAGCTTCATGATGCGAGCTCTTACTGCTTCAGTGGGACGAATTGACCGGGACTGCGTTGCAAAACGCACAGGACGCGCCGACAAGATCTGGGATGGCAAGTTCACTGACGCCGAGCCCACATCATGGATGCCATGTCTTTCATCACGGACAATGGTGTGGTGCTCAAGTCGAACATCGAAGGAGGAGGTTGTTGCCTGTTCTTTGCGCTTGAAGAAGAACAAATCGAGTCGTATAAATTCATTGCAGCATCAGCTGTGTTGCAATCATGATGCAACACGGTTTTGTCTGGTATCGCACAGATGGGGAACGGGAGCCATTCCAGCTCCGACATGAGACTTCCACACTGCATGCAGGTCGTCCAAGGCAATGACAAGTTTAGCGAGCGAAAGCTCGTTCAAATCATTGCCTGGCGCCTCAAGCAGAATGACAACTGGACCACAATGTCCGAAGAGGTCAAGGACCAAATTCGAGACTGGTCACAGCCAGCTGAGGAAGGACAGATTGTTGAGCAGCCAACTGAGGAGAATGAGCTTCTCCAGATTTGGCAGGATGGTAGCTAGAAATAGCGAGTAAACGGCGACTGAAACTTGAGCATTTCCGCGCATGTAACATATAAAATATTGCGATGTGTATTTGTACATTTGTACACAGTCACTTTCAACAAGTTTCTGTAGTTGTACTTGTAGTACTTTTGTACCACCTTTCCTTCGTCTCTGCCGTCTTGTCGAATCGTTAGTAACGCGTCTTATGTTTCCTGTAGATAAACTTGTAAAAATCTGGCACCGCGTTGTAAACAACAATATCACTTCTTCGATACCACAAACAAGTGCGATACATCTTTTGCCTTCTCTGAACGATATCTCTCGTCTTGTGTCACTCAACCTTGTCCATATCGTCTATTTGGACAAGACAGAGCTGATTACTTTGAAGACACCAATCCAGTTGCTGTATACTCTGAAGGACGATACATTGTTCCTAACGACGAACAGCTCGGTGAAATCAATCCAGAGAATATTGGAGAAGAACCGCATCTTGATTGGGATCTTATTGTTGACAACACTTCAACTCCACCCTCACCATCTCCGGAACCTCAAACCGGAGAAGAAGAATCTATATCCGCAATCACAGCAGTTGCAGTTTCATCAGAGTCTACGTTAATCAATCTCCGCCACGTCGATCAAAGGTAGATATACCAGACACGATCGAATCTGCATCAGAATCTGATTCTGAAGTAGAACATCTTCTAGACAAAGATAGTGACATTGAGGAAACGCTCTTGAACCGCTTCTACCAGAAATACCCCTGTTGATCAACGAATACTATAGTAGATTTCACGGAGAGGAGTTTGATATTGTATACTTCTTCTTACCATGAGTTCCAACGAAATCCAGAAGCTAGCAAAGGATGACAAACCAGTTCTTAAAGGCAATAACTATCAAGAATAGAAGATGGCTATGCAGGCCACTCTGATGTTCATTGATGGTTGGGACATTGTCACTGGAGCTAGCAGGAACCAGCTCTCCTGCTGATGCAGCAGTGATTGCTAAATGGAAGACATTGAATATACGCGCGGCTGGATACCTCTTGTCAAAGATTTCTTTGATATTATCAAGTCTAAACTTGACACAATCAGATCACTGATGCGAAGTACATCTGGGACACCATGAAGAAAGAGTACGAAAAGTCCAACGTACTCGAGAGCATGGTTGCGTTCAAGAAATTGAACAACCTGGTCTTTGATGAAAATCAAGAAATACGTCCTCAGATCGAAAAGTACCAGACCATGATCAAAGATGTCGCTACTGCTGGTCTCACTCTTGACGACAAAATGAAGGCTTTCCTGTTGCTGGGAAAACTTCCTCCTTCATATGATCTTGCTTTATCCGCATACATCAGCACTATCGATGACCTGAAGAACTTGACTTTGAGTAACATCATTCCTAAGATTGAAGCTGAGGAAACTAGGCATCTTTCTAACGAAGTAGGCACCTCTGCTTCGAGGATAACTCAAGTCAAGCGATTCAATAAAGGTTCAAAGAGGTGTGACAGATGTGGCAAGACCAATCACTCTACCGAGGAACACTGGGACACTAAACCGTCCAATAACAATACTCAGAAGAACAAGTTGTCTGGAGCGCAGAACAATCAGCAGCAGAACAAGAAGAAACAGGACAACAAGAATGGGAAAAAGGATCAGAAGGGAAAAGGAAAAGCACGAGTTCAAAGTGTTAACGTAGAAACTATGCCTGTATTCAAGAATGAGTCTTTCGGAATGATCACTGGTTCACTCTATTCCTCGCACGAGTGTGATACTGTCCAATGGCTTATTGCAGTGGCGCGAGTAGTCATATCACTAACCAATATTCTGACTTTGTACAATATTCCGCTGCAGTGAAACCCGGATTCTGTTCGGTTGCAGGAAGGAAAATGTCACTTCAGATATTGGGAAGGGGGACTGTGATTATTGACTCAACGCTCAAAAATGGTGTAGTAAGCCGTGCCACCCTTCAGAACGTTCTTTATATTCCAGACGCAGTTACTCGATTCTTTGCACCTTGTAAGGCTTTGGCCAATGGCTATACAAGTCAGATCACAGCAAAAGGCTGGACTATACAAAACAAGGGCAAAGATTTCCTGTATGGGAACTGTGACGACGCAGGCATGTATCACATAAATGCGCGCATAGTAAAACGACAAGAGACAGTAGCAGCCATAAAGACTTCTGATAATTATCTGTTGTGGCATAATAGGCTAGGACATCTGTGGAAGCGCATTGTTGAGAATCTTCACGAAGGGACTAAGGGATTACCTGAGCGTATCTCTGTTCCGTCCTCAACTGCTCCATGCCACGGATGTGAACTTGGTCGAGGAAAGCAACTTCCAAAACCACCCTCTTTATCACGAGCCAAGGAGCCACTAGAACTGGTTCACTCAGACTTAGTTGAATTTCCTTCGCTTTTGATTGATGGTTATCAGTACGCCATGACTCTCTTAGACGATGCTACTGGTATGGGGGAACAATGTTACCTCAAGCATAAAAACCAAGCATTATCCGAGTTTAAGAGATGGAAAACATGGGCAGAAAACCAGACTGGTCAAAAGATGAAGAAGATTCACAGTGATAGGGGGACAGAGTTCTTGAATGATGAGTTCACTAAATACCTACATCAGTATGGTATAGAACGTCAGACATCCACGCCTTATTCACATCAGCAAAATGGTAGAGCGGAACGATGGCAGCAGACAATTGTTTATAAAGCAGAAGCCATGCGTCACCACGCTGGTCTTTCCAATGGCTTTTGGAAGTTGTCATGCGAGGCTGCTGTATACGTTTATAACCGCTTACCAAGTCAGCGTCTTAATTGGCACGCACCTATTGAGAAATGTTTGGGTGAAAAACCTGATATTTCTAGCCTTTGTGTATTTGGATGTTGCGCATACGTTTTTATACACAAGGAACGTCGTCAGAACAAGCTGTCTGCCAAGGCAGCTCCTATGATATTTGTTGGATATGAACCTGGTCTTAAGGGTTACCGGTTCTGGGATAAACAACGGATAGTCTTAGCAACTGACGTAAAGTTTGACAAGAACACTTTCCCATATTGTGCCGATCTTGATACTTGTCTTTCCAAACAACCCCAATTCAACAATAATTCACAACCTCTACATGATATCGATTTACCTTTTGTTGATGAGGACGATGATGCTGGTCACAATGAGCTTGATGATAGAGATGATAATCATCCAAGACAACAAGAACCGCAGGATCCTCCTCAGCAGCCTGTACCTCAGCCGAGAGCACCCAGTCGTAATACCCGTGGTACACCAGTCAGTAGACCGCAGCAAGCACTGCCTCAGCCTTCACGTTTAAACGCACGTCAACCAGTACAGCAGCCACCACTGTCTTGACCAAAGAGATCAACTGCTGGAAAGAATCCTTTGCTTGGCTTTAATCCAGTCGATGAAGTGAAGTGTAATGAACAGGCAGTTGCACGCGATAAGGGTGTTGAAAAGTGACAAAAGGAGCGAACGGCTAAATGGAGAGAATCAACGAAGCCAGCAGTACCTGGACCAGTAAGACGTACAGCGTCTAATCCGGTACCTGGACCTTCTAGATTGCCTTTGACACCAGAGGAATCGAACATTGATCTCCCATCTGATCTGCCGAGTCAATCGGAGGATCAATCTGAATCTCTAGAACATATATTGTCATCATATGTCATGGCGTTCGCAATGAACGAATTTCCTCAGACTTGGAAACAAGCGATGAAAAGTGACAATAGAGATTTATGGTACGCTGCTGCACAAGACGAAATTGCCTCTCAAATGAAGAATGGCACTTGGAAGCTTGCTAAACGACCAGACCCTTCACAAAAAATAGTCATATGCAAATGGGTCTTTGCAGTCAAATCTGACAGTCGTTACAAAGCACGTCTTGTAGCAAAAGGCTTCACGCAAGTTGAAGGAATCGATTATCAAGAAACCTTCTCACCAGTCGCACGTTTTGAGTCCATCCGCACACTACTAGCTATAGCTGCACTCGAGAATTGGGAAATCGAGGCACTGGACGTAAAAACAGCATTCCTGTACGGCAAACTGGATGAGGAAATCTATATGGAACAACCAGAAGGTTTTGTAGAGAAGGGAAAAGAGAACCATGTTTGTTTGCTTAAGAAAGCCATTTATGGACTTAAACAAGCTTCACAAACTTGGAATATTAAAATACACAATACGCTTGTAGCTTTAGGCTTTGAATGTATTGAGTCCAATGCTGGTGTATACATATATCACCAACAAGGGGGGACTTTGATGCTAATCCTCTATGTTGATGACATATTTCCTATTGGCAATGATAAAGCTGGGATCAAAGCACTCAAAACAAACCTCATGAACCAATATGAGATGCGTGACTTAGGAGAAGCAAAGCTAATCCTAGGCATGCAAGTGCATAGAAATCGTAAAGAGCGTACACTCTATCTTTCTCAAGGGTTGTACATTGAAGATGCTCTTAAACGTTTTCAAATGATCAATGCTAATCCTGCCCGTACACCTTTACCATCTGGACTAGAACTTCGTAAAGCATATTCCAACTATACAGCGGAACATGAGATTAGAAGTTCGTATCAAGCCTTGATTGGTACACTCATATATGTTATGATCGGCACTCGTCCCGACATTTCATATGCTGTCATACGTCTTTCTCAGTATATGTCGAATCCCACTCAGATCCATATGAATGCTGCAAAGTACATACTCCGTTATCTACTTGGTACTCAGTCATACGCTATCAAGTATGATGGACGCAGCCAATCTGGACTAGTTGGGTACTCAGACACAGACTGGGCTGAGAACAAAGATGATAGACATTCCACTACTGGCTATGCATTCCTTCTGGCCAAAGGCGCAGTGTCATGGGTCTTGAGGAAACAAAAGACCGTAGCACTCTCTTCAATGGAAGCAGAGTACATGGCATTATGCGACACAGCAAGGCAGTGTGCTTGGATACGTACTATGCTTACGGAATTGGATATGTCACCAAGAGGTCCCACTACAATCTATTGCGACAACCACGGTGCCATCTTCTTCACAAAGAATCCAAAGATTAAAGCTTGTTCAAAGCACATTGACATTTGTTACCACTATTTTCGTGAGTTCATAAATGAAGACAAAAAGGCAGAACTCTATGCCATCCCAACTGAAGACCAAGTTGCTGATATTATGACCAAGTCATTGGCATTTCAGAAACAGTCTAAATTCAGTGGGAGTCTTGGACTAGTAAACTTCACTGCACCCTAACGAGATGCTGTCATTCAAAGTAGCTCAAAGCAAAATGATGTTTGCATCAAGTGGGAGTGTCAAAGCAAGATTGTATCGCTGATTATCGGACATCAGATCTATGGACAATATAGATTACATATGTAGATAGATAAGCTCAGATAGTACATAGCATGTGATTCCACCATCCTTATGGTCACACACGATGTGATACTTGCACCATATGGGATCGTGTTCCAGTAGTTTCCATGACTGAATAGCAGAAGTACCATGAGGCTTCTGCATGACTCATATTTCATATACCAAATGTATTGAGCTTACTAAAGGCTCAGTCAGCACCATTCAGTTATGTAGGATGCTCAGTCATCACTTACATTCTCTATTCAGTAGTATTAGCAAGCAGGACTGTGCATTACCAATCCTTACTCATAGGATTACCAATCCTTACCAATCCTTACCAATCCTTACTCATATGACATTACTGTAGCATTAGTAATCTAGTTACAGACATGTATATATACCGCTCCTAGAGAGCAGAGAAATAATAAGACACTTACTCCCAGAGTTAGTTGACTCTCCTAGTCATCCCCTACACTTGTAACTTTCAAACAGTAGCGCTTGACCGATGCCAGGTCGTTGTCGTTTACCGTAGCACCTGACACAGAGACGGGGCTCGACGTGACATACAGGGACACAATGTGGATGACAACAAAGAGGTGGTGGCAGGCGTAAAGCACAATACGTTCATCAAACTTGTTCAGAAATCTAGACCAGTAAAGACCAAGAGGTCAAGATGGGGAGCTAGGAGCGTACATGCAGCAGCTTATATAGACTTCAGGGACCTGCGCACAGACCATGTTAAGGGCAGGCTTTGCAAGAAGCTGTGTAAACTACCTAAAGGAGAACAATAGCTATTGTCTAGACTCTGCCAAGAACTCTACTCGTGAAAAATCTATCTAAAAGGAGGCCAACTATTGTATTCCATTCCCACACCTGTGAGAACATTCTTCCATAAAGAGAATAATAGGGAAAGAACAAAAGGAGTCCAGGTGAGTGCTATCTATGACGTCAAACCCTAGCTATGGGCTGAGCCATGTGGTTGTAGCCATGTGGTCTTACATAAACTGAGTTACGTGCCAGTGTGACGTAGCAGCTAGTAACGTGACCATGGAGAGCGTCTAAGCCACGTGATACGGGCGCTTAATAGACGTGCAAGGGGTTGCAAGGGGTAAACTAGAGGTAAAATGCAAAAAATAAGGGCTAGTCGGGCCATCCACGACATTAACCCCTTCCTAAAATCAAGCGTCCTCGCGAAGCATCACTGTGCTGTGGTGATAGAGGTCTTCTACCTGTCTACAGGGATTCAGCAGAATTGCCCCAATTGTCTAGTCAGAAGGATGCTAGGAAGTTTCTCCCCTTCTGGTGTTGTTGACTCAACGTTACCCGTCAGTGTGATGTTCTTGAGATATCCAGACCAATGTGTTTGCCTTCATCCCAGCTAAGATCGTATGTAAATGGATAGATCGTGCAAAGGAAAGCGGGGTCAGTCTGGGTATTGAATTCCCGAAAGTGTTAGCGGAGATCCACAAAGAGTGAAGCTTTGATGACCCGGGGCGCTCCGGGGTTTGCTTTGTAAAAGTTGTCAATTGCTTCTTGACTGTTCTTGAGGTTTTCCAACTGGTTCCCAGCTATTGTGTCCGTCTGAAAACCCTTCCCATTTGACTAGGAATTTCAATTTCTTTCATCGTCCGTGTAGCCTGCTGTCTAGCACCTTTTCAACGATGTACTGCTCTTCTCCTTCTATGACAATAGGATCAGGAGGTGGAGGTACGTCTTTGCCATTGTCGTGCCATGGACTTAGACGGTTGATGTGGAAGACAGGGTGGATTCGGAGATAGCTAGGTAGATTGAGTTTGTAGTTGAGATTGCCGATGCGTTTGATGACCTTGTACGGGCCGAGTTGTCGAGAACCGAGTTTAGGGGTAGCCTGGTGGATCTGGACGTTCTTAGCGTTCAGCCAGACCATGTTGCCCACCTGGAAGACACATGGAGATCGCTTCTCAGATTTGTAGAGTTGCTTCATCTTTCTTTGCTTAGATGAAGAGCTGCTTCGGTCTCTTTGCATACTTGAGCCATGTTGTCTGTCACAGATTTTCAATGTTTCTACAAGACTTGCCTTACCAGGCAACAGTATTATTGGGAATATTTAAATGCTTATCCGGCGCTTATCCGGCATCTATTTAGGTGCTTATCCAGCGCTTATCCAGCGCTTATCTGGCGCTTATTCCAGCGCTTATTCTCAGTGCCTATCAATTGATGCGCTCCTTTCCTTATCTGTGTATCACATGATAGAACTCTCTGGATCCTTGTGGAACATGCTGGGACTATGATGTCATAGTACCGAACATTCCATTAGATGATGTCATAGTTCTTAGAACCTTCTGGAAAAGTCTAGCCTTGGGACTGGGTCATGGGGTCAGGTCATGGGGACAATTGCTATTGGTTGATTATTGAAGTGGCACCACTAGGGCATAGGGCATGCTTAGTAAGGTAGATTACTTCGCTTACTCATGTAGGTATTAGGGGTCTTAGGGTAGTAGCTGGGGTCCTCCCCTTCATGTATATATAGAGGCACTCCTGAGGGCATATCCCCTCAGTCTTATCCACTCTGTTGAAGCAGGACTACTCAGTACCCACCAGTACTTTGCTCATCACCACTCTTACTCTCTATCTCACCACATCCCCCTCAAGTTAACCAACTTATCTGGTGAGTAGTAACCTAACTGTCACATTGTCAAGGCGCTCATCGAGCAATGGGATATTGCTTCACTTGCCGACTGGTATGGTGAAGTCAGGGCAATATCTGTAGATGACTTCAAACAGTGTTTGTGAGTTACCCGCATGTACTCGCAAGTTGAGTGCAAACTCAGCCGCCGGTAGATGATTGACCCAGTTGTCTTGTTGTTGCTGACAGAATAGACGCAGATACTGTTCGATATCTTGGTTTTTGCGTTTGACTTTGCCATTTCCTTGCGGATGATAGGCGGTCGTAAAACCAGTCTCTATGCCTAGGCGGTGATAGAGCGCACGCATGAAGTGTGCTGCAAACTGGGGTCCTCGGTCAGAGAACACCTTCTTGGGAATGCTGTGAAGTTGGAATACTTCTTTGTAGTGTAGATCGGCAATCCCCTCAGCATTAACCCTAGTTGTAGTAGGAATGATATGCGTTTGATCGGAGTAGTGGTCAACGTAGACCGCAATTGAATCAAATCCCTTAGAGGGTGGCAGCTGAGAGATGAGATCTACACCAATGTGTTCCCAAGGTCCGGCCGGAGTTTCCTGAGGCTGTAGTACTGCTTTAGGGTGTGGAGCTGACTTGTAGCGTTGACAGCGGTCACAGCCTAGTACGTATATCTCTACAAAGGCATTCATCTTCAGCCACCAATAGTGTCGTGCGACTAGCCCTATGGTGCCGTGTTTGCCCGAATGACTAGCCGCAGGTGTATTGTGGTAAGGTTCAACAATTTTGTAACGGAGCTCTTTATTGTTAGGGATGTAGAGTTTTCCCTTGTAGTAAATGAGTCCGTCACTCTCTTCCCATTCGAGTAAACCTGTAACAGTTAAGGTCACACTCACCAGTTAAGTGTTAGACTTGAGGGGGAGATAGTGAGATAGAGAGTAGAGTGTTGGTGAGAGTGAGTACTGGGGAGTACGAAGTAGTCCTTGATTAACAGAGTGGATAAGACTGAGGGGATATGCCCTCAGGAGTGCCTCTATATATACATGAAGGGGAGGACCCCAGCTACTACCCTAAGACCCCTAATACCTACATGAGTAAGCGAAGTAATCTACCTTACTAAGCATGCCCTATGCCCTAGTGGTGCCACTTCAATAATCAACCAATAGCAATTGTCCCCATGACCTGACCCCATGACCCAGCTCCAAGGCTAGACTTGTTCTAGCTTGTTCTAAGACAAGGCTAGACTTTTCCAGAAGGTTCTAAGAACTATGACATCATCTAATGGAATGTTCTATACTATGACATCATAGTCCCAGCATGTTCCACAAGGTTCCAGAGAGTTCTATCATGTGATACACAGATAAGGAAAGGAGCACATCAGCGCATCAGAGACAGATGGCGCATCAGCGCATCAATTGATAGGAACTGAGAATAAGCGCTGGAATAAGCGCCTGATAAGCGCCTGATATATTCTCAATAATACCGTTGCCTGGTAAGGCAAGTCTTGTAGAAACATTGAAAATCTGTGACATTACCCCCCCTTCTTGCTTTGAACTCTGTGCAAAGAGTTTTGAACAAACACCTTGGTCATTGAATCCACTTTTCACCATTGTCAAGAGGGTGCCTAAGCAGTTCCGAGTGACTCTAGCAGCTTCTATCAACACATCTGACAGGGTTCACACCTCATTGGCTGATGGTAGTCTAGTCCGTACCCTCCTCGGTTGCGTCATTGGATCGTGGATGATCCTGGGTGTGTTGTTTGTAACTTATACACAGTAGATTGTAGCTGAGCGGATAGCTCGGGGATGATTGTCGTAGAATTTCTTGATCGCTTCTTGAGTGTGCGCTTGAGCTTGCAAGCGGTTCCACATGATGTCATTCATGTCAGACCTTTTCAGGTCCTTAGTGAGCGTTGGACCAGCTCTAGGGTGTCTGCCGTATTCGAGGTAGAAAGTGTCATGGATGGCCTGACTAGCCCTTAATTTTCGCAATTTACCTCTGGTTTTTATCTGTAAAACTCCGGGCTACAACCTAGTTTCAATTCTCTTTGCATAAACTCCTTTGCACGTCTATTAAGCGCCCGTATCACGTGGCTTAGACGCTCCACACGGTCACATTACTTGCTAATACGTCACACTGGCATGTGACTTAGCTTAAGTAAGACCACATGGCTACAAGCACATGGCTCAGCCCATAGCTAGGGTTTGACGTCATAGATACTGTCCACATGGGCTCCTTATTGTTCTTTCCTTATTGTTCTCTTTATGGAAGGATGTTCTCACAGGTGTGGGAATGGAATACAATAGTTGGTCTCCTTTTAGATAGATTCTCTCACGAGTAGAGTTCTTGGCAAGGTCTAGACAATAGCTATTGTTCTCCTTTAGGTAGTTCTTTTGTTCTTCGTTCCCATGGCTTCTTGCAAAGCCTGCCCTCAACATGGTCTGTGCGCAGGTCCCTGAAGTCTATATAAGATGCTGCATGTACGCTTCTAGCCCCTCATCTCGACCTCTTGGTCTTTACTGGGCTAGGTATGCAACCCCCTCTTGTACTACATAGCTGGTAGTAACAATACTAACTTGGTCTTTACTGGGCTAGACATCTGCATAAGGTTTATAGCTGGTGAGAGTATTGAGCTTCACGCCTACCACCACCACTTCGTCGTCATCCACTTCGTGTCCCTGTTTGTCACGTCGAGCCTTGTCTCCGTGTCAGAAAGGCGAGTGCTTAGTTCCCTCGTGCGCTGCATTGTTATATGCGAACTCAGCCGAGCTGAGCAGTCTAGCCCAGTCGTTGTGTATTTGATCAACGTAGCAACACAAATACTGTTTGAGTGTTTGATTGACCCGTTCAGTTTGACCATCAGTCTGCGGATGATATGCGGTGGTCATTGTAAATTCTATCCCTAGCATTTTACACCATTCCTGGAATAAATCTGCTGCGAATTGTGGACCTCGGTCGGAAATGATCTGCAAAGGTAACCCGTGAAGAGTCCAGACTCTCTCATAGAGTAGAGCTGCAAGATCTTTTGCCGAGAACTTGTTTACAATAGGGAAGAAGTGTATTCTTTTAGTAAGGCGGTCTATGACTACGCAGATAGCATTGAAGCCATCAGAATCCGATGACTGAGTAATCAAGTCGACAGTCATGATATCCCATGGTTTGGCCGGAACCGGATTAGGGATCAGTGGTCCATAAGGTTGTTGCGGACAAGTCTTCATTCGCTGACATGTGTCACAGCCTGTCACATATTTCTTGACATCAGTGGTTAAACCTGGCCACCAGTAGTTTCTCGAGATCAGTTTGTACGTTTTCCATCTGCCAGGATGTCCGGCAGAAGGTAGATTGTGATGCAACTGGATGATTTGGCATCTCAGATCTAATTTTCTGATCTTTGGGGATGTAGACTTTTCCACGGTATAGGAGTAATTCGTTCTCAAATTTCCACTCCTCTAGTGATTTTTTGAACTCCCTAGGACCAGAGTTAAGTAACTGCTGATAATCCTTGGTAACTTTGTTGTTCATGAGTGCTTCCTTGACCGGTCTTGGGATTTCATCATCATTGATAGGCGAGTCATGAAAGTTTTTGATAGCAGAGATGGCAAAAAACTTGGGTTTAAGGAGAATTTTGTCCTTGTTATCGGAATTTACCCCCTCTTCATGATCTGGCCTCCTGGACAGAGGATCTGCGGTAAGCATGGTCTTTCCGGGTTTGTGCCGGAGCACAAAATTGAATCGCGTGAGGTATAACGCCCATCGCGCTTTTCCTTGAGTCAGCTTCTGGGCATTCCTGAAATATGTCAGGTTTTGGTGATCCGACCATATTTCTACGGTAATCGGATGTCCCTCCAGATGTTGACGATACTCTTCCAGGGTGCGGATAATAGCCAACAACTCTTTATTGTATATCTCATAGTTACGTTCATGGACGTTGAGTGATTTAGAGTAGAAGGCTACTGGATGCCACAGCTTGTCAGCTGGGTCCAGTTGTGATAGTACCGCTCCTGTAGCAAAGTCGCTAGCGTCTGTTTCCAGACGGAAAGGGTTTTTGTCATCTGGTATCCTCAGAATGGGTGCTGATGTAAAAGCCTTTTTCAGACTTTGGAAGGCCTGTTCCTGAGCATCTTTCTAGATCCAGGATTGGTCCTTCTTTGTCAGAATAGTGAGTGGTTTCGCATGTTTAGCAAAGTCCTTAATGAAACGCCGATAGAAGTTGGCGAAGCCTAAGAAGGCTTGGACTTGCTTAACCTTTTCAGGTTGCGGCCACTCAGTAACTCCGGTGAGTTTGGCTGGATCCATCTCGATGTGTTTGTGAGAAATGATCATGCCTAGGTACTCAATGCGATCTTTTTCAAAAAAGCATTTTTCCGGTTTGGCAAATAGATCATTCTTGCGTAAGCGCTTGAGCACTTCCTGTGTGATGCGACGGTTTTCCTTCTTGTCTTCAGTGAAGATGAGGATGTTGTCGAGATACACCATGACATGTCCTTCTAAGATCAAATCACTCAGAATTTCATTCATCATGGCTTGGAACGTCGCAGGTGCATTGCTGAAACCATCACCTTGGCTTCGAAAAGGCCACGGTGTGTGATGAACGCCGTCTTCCATTCGTCACCCTTTCGGATGCCAACATTATTGTATCCCCATCTAAGATCAATCTTTGAGAAGACCTTAGCCTTGCTTAACAAATTGATTAAATCATTGATGCGTGGTATGGGGTACCGGTTTTTCACCGTGATGTCGTTCAGTTTTCAGTAATCTTGCACAAGGCGCAACGAGCCATCTTTCTTCTTGACGAAGAACACAGGTGCTGCAATCGGACTCTTCAATTTGCGGATGTAACCTTTTCGGAGTTCCTCTTCAACCCATTGATCTAGAGAATTCTTTTCCATTGGAGACAGTGGGTATAGTTTAGCCGCTTTGGGAAGGGAGGCACCTTCCTCAAATTTGATCGCGTGATCGTACGGTTTGCGTAACGGCATGCATTTTGACTTTTTCTTTGAAAAGACGTCACCAAATTCCCATAGATATTTTGGTACTAATGGCTTCCAATTGACAGATTCTTGTTTGTCAAAACCGTCTTCAAAGCCCTCATCTTCCTTTCGAGAAAGTTCAGCGATTATTTCTGCTATTTCTTGGTCTTCTGGATCGTCTAAGTTGACATGGATAGTCCAACAGAGACCGGATTTTTCCAACAATGTCACAAGTTTACAGCCTTAGGTGCCTATCTAGAGCGCTTATTTTCCGGCTAGGAGTGTTACCGGACCTAACCCTAACCCGGGTCACGTGACATCCTGCCTTATTTATCAATAGTCCAGACCCAAACCCTAGACTCAATCTGGAGCGGTTCCAGATCAACCTAGGCTATTGTTCTATTGTTCTCCTTCCATTGTTAGGGATTCCCCAGGGATTCCCCAGGGATTACCCCAGTTCTTATTGTCCTATTGTCTTTCGTCTATTGTCTTCTGTCTATTGTTGGGGATTCCCCAGGGATTCCCCCAGTTTCTATTGTTCTATTGTTCCAGTTTCTATTGTTCTATTGTCTTATTGTTCTAGCTCTATTGTTCTACGTACCCTGGTCCTTGACAGTTACCCTGGTCCCTTATTGTTCTATTGTTACTCCAGCCCCACAGTTACTCCAGTCCCTAGTGTGGGAACTTGTGCACAGACCACCCAGCCACAGTATGTATAGTAGCCCTTACCCTCCCTAGCTCTGCATCTTGACCTCTCTGTCATTTGCACTGCTAGGTGAGTTACTGCATGTAACTTAGTATCATACCTTATTAACTCTGTCATTTGCACTGCTAGTATCTGGCCTCTGTGCCTGCTTGCCCGCTTATCATCGACTTTGACCTTGCTGTCGTCGTTGGAGATCCCCTTCCACTTCCCCCTCACATCTACTTCACCCTTGTTTAGGGTTAATCAGTCTATCAGCAGTTGCTCCGCAACATAAGTCAATCCAGTGGATGTGAGGGTTGTCCGGGTCAACACTTCCTATTCCTTCCAGGTTGTCTGACAACGAATGTCCCTTAGGTAACTCAAGCTCATCAATCTCTTCTTGAGTTACAGTGATGTTTTTACGAGCTCTTGGGGCACAGAGTTCAGGACATCTGGTAAATCTCCACTTGCCATTTGCCCAATCTATCTCCGGATTGTGGCAGTGTAAGAAGGTCATCCCGATAATCATTTGTTTACTACCGAGATCAGTAACGAGCATGTGTTGTCTTGCTCTGTGCGAACCTATTTCTAGGTACGCACGTACTGAGTGAGTGATTTGACCATCTTTATTGGGAGTACCGTCAACGTTGATGACGATAAACGGTGATGCCAGTTGATTTGTGACCAGATTGTTACTTTCAACCACTGACTTACTGATGAATGTGGTTGTGGCTCCTGAATCTACCAAAGGTCTGACCTGCACTTTCTTTCCGTATACTCAAATTGTAACCGGTAGTAAAAATGAATTCTTTGAACGCGCTACATTTTTGACAGTATCTACGTTACAGAGATTGAGGGTATCTGGGCCTCAGCATGGATGTTTGCAGGGAGTCACATGATGCTTCGGAAAAAATCCTTGCCCTTGGTTGGCTTTTTCCCTTTACCCTTGTCAGGGGACGGGTGAGGAGTCGAAGGTTCATCATCTTCTGTTGGAACCTCCTCGATATGAGCCGCCAATTCTAGGCGCACGATATTAACATTTTTTGTTTTGGACAACAAAGCCTTAGGGGCTTCGGCCCCGCTGTCCATCCCAGAGTCCTCGGCATCTGCTGCCCAAATCTTCTTTGGCGCCAAAGACTTGCCATCCTTCTTTTCTTCCTTCTTCTTCTCGTCGGGCTTCTTCTTCAGGCCGTTGAGGTTGCACTCATCCGTGTTATGTCCTTTTGACTGATGGATGTGGCAGAACTTCTCTGACTTTTCAGTTGAGTTCACCTCCTTGCCTTTGCCCTTGTTCCGCTTCTCACTCTTCTTCTTCTTCTTCTTCTTATCCGCAGCATCCACCTCCATAGGCGTGGACGTATCTTTCTCCTTTACGAAGATCTGGCCCTGCACTTTCTCAGGATATACCTTCTTGTGGATGTCCAACAAGAGGTCAAGGAATTGAGGCCATGTGGTAGGGATTTGATTTTCATCTTTCCCAATCATGACAAGCCTCATGTCCTTCTCAATGACGTGCTTGAGTTTATGAATAAGTAAGTCGTCCTCGTATCCAGGAAGCCTGCCAAGTGTACGGAAACGTTCCGCGTACTTGACGAAGTTCTTGTGTGCCAGATCCGTGTTATTGAACAAGGCGTTAAGCTCATTCTGAGCACCCTCCTTGTTGTCCTGTTGACCATATTGTACCTTGAGCTCATCTCCACACTCTTCCCACGTTCCAATTGTCTGACCCTTCATCAGCTTCTTGATCCACGGCTCCATGTACTGAGCTGCTGCGCCTGAGAGCCGGTTCATTGCAACGGCAATACGTTGCCTGTCAGTAGCAATTGTTCTCGTGGACAAGCCACAGAGAGATCTTGTTCAAACACTTGTTGAACTTGACCTTGCCATTGGTACCGTTGAACTCCGGGGGTTTGCCAATCTTAGGCTGGCGCGAGGATCCTCCTTGTCCTTGAGACAAGGAAAGCTGGTTGATCTGGTTGACCACATTTGTGATCGTTGTTTTGACCATATCCAGATCAGTGTCTATTCACTGGACTTGTGTGTCCGAAGCGGACTGCGAGTAGAGGTCTTGAGCGACCTTATCAATATATTCCTGGAGGTTATCCTCCAGCAATGACAGCTGATTGTTCCAGATGAGCACCATTTCATTCATCATGTTGTGGACAATGGCAGCAGTTGCTACTCCTTCAACCGTACGAGTAAAAGCCCTTTGGGCCGTGTTCAGGTTGTGGTAGATGTGCTGCTCAAGATTCTCAACAGAAGGGTTATAGACAATTGGCGTAATCTTGCCAAAAGTAACAGAATGGGTGAGGTTAGCAGCAGCAGCGGGGGCAGCACTGGATCTGGCGTTGGATTGAGAGGCCATTGCTTCCAATTTCTTAGTTAGCAAAGGATAAGCGAAACACTATTTCTAGTATAAGAAGAAGAGAAACACCACTTTTCACACATTGAACTCTTGTCAGAGTTGTTTTCACACATTAAATCCTTTTTAGGAAGTTGTCACCGATTAAAATGAGGCTTGTCAGCCCATACATTTTATTCTGTTTCCGCATATACAACGGCGTTCATGTCGAACAGCCCATCTAGTAGTTCTAAGATATACCCCCATCTCCGATGAATATCCACAAAACGTATTCTACCTAAACTCTTTAAGTCCTTTTTTAACATCCTCCATTCCCTATTCAACATCTTGTCCGTATGATTCTTCTTGAACCACTGTTCAATCATGAAGACACAACCAATCAACAGCTGTGCTTTTTCTCGACAAGTGTTGAGCTGATGGTTAGAAGATTGCCCACCACTCGCAAAAGATGCGTCCAACTTTTAAGCACAGGCTCAAGCCATTGACAAGCTGCTGTGACCATTGGTTCGAACTCCTGTTGACGAAGCATAAGCTTTGTTTTACGGAAGTGGAGAGAAGCAGGGAGCGGAGTGGGAGTGGGGATGTAAGCGTGTTGGTTGCGCTCCTCGATACGCTGAAGGAGAGTTAGCTTTTCAGCTCTTTCCTTCTCTTGCTTCTTGATCCTGTTGAGAAGGCTGAGCTGAGACATAAGGTTGGAGACCTTTCTCATACAATCCTGGTCCTCCTCATGCTCGATGGTGGTGCAAGCCTGCTCTTTGAGGTCAATCCTCTTGATGAGAGGCTTGTTATCGGGGTATTTGAGCCGGCGAGGCTTGCCAAAGTCTTTGAACTTATCGAGAGTCTCCTTGGAGACGGTAAGACGTTCTTAAAGTCTGGTAACTTTGTTGCGGACGGGGATGGAGTACGGGGTCTTGCGACGAGATCTGGTGGCTACATAGCGGGAAAGCGGCATGGTGACTGTGTGACAATATGTAATGAGCTTGACAGCTCAGTGGTGTGCGAAACAAATCTCCATAAAGGAGAGGTCCTGTGTGTGCGTGGGGTAGTGCTGGCGTTGGCCTGGACTCTCTCTCCAAATCCGGTGGTGAAAGGATCTCCGTCACGGTTCCACCTGTGCGGCAAATGATTGGCAGATCAGTATTACACTGACCCTAAGTCCGGCCAGAACAAGTTACCCGTCTTCGTGCCTAGGCACTCATGGGTTTCTAGTCCTGTTGTCTAGCTCTTATAACAAGCGTCTGACACCAGACTCCACTATTGCCTGTGGGGAGGCACACTTTCATCATGTTGGCATAATGCCAACCCCTGCTCTGATCAGCTCTAGGAGCGTCGGGCGAGAGGGTGATTCAAGTTGTGCATGTCATGGATGGCCTGACTAGCCCTTAATTTTCGCAATTTACCTCTTGTTTTTATCTGTAAAACTCCGGGCTGCAGCTCAGTTGCAACCTTTCATGCATAAACTCCTTTGCACGTCTATTAAGCGCCCGTGTCACGTGGCTTAGACGCTCCACACGGTCACATTACTTGCTACTACGTCACACTAGCATGTGACTTAGCTTAAGTAAGACCACATGGCTACAGACACATGGCTCAGCCCATAGCTAGGGTTTGACGTCATAGATACCATCCACATGGGCTCCTTATTGTTCTTTCCCTATTGTTCTCTTTATGGAAGGATGTTCTCACAGGTGTGGGAATGGAATACAATAGTTGGTCTCCTTTTAGATAGATTCTCTCACGGGTAGAGTTCTTGGCAAGGACTAGACAATAGCTATTGTTCTCTTTTAGGTAGTTCTTTTGTTCTTCGTTCACACGGCTTCTTGCAAAGCCTGCCCTCAACATGGTCTGTGCGCAGGTCCCTGAAGTCTATATATACTGCTACATGTACGCTCCTAGCCCCCCATCTCGACCTCTTGGTCTTTACTGGGCTAGGTAAGCCACCCCCTCTTGTACTATATAGCTGGTAGTACAAATACTAACTTGGTCTTTACTGGGCTAGATATCTGTATAAGGTCTATAGCTGGTGAGAGCATTGTGCTATACACCTGCCACCACCTCGTCGTCGTCTTCCACTCCGTGTCCCTAGTTGTTACGTCGAGCTCCGTCTCCGTGACAGTGCACATCAAGGCAAAGCCTACACATGACTACCACCTAAAGCCTATGGTCCGGCTACCTCTATTTCTAGAGGATCTGCAAGGGGGCCCACACACAGGCACAAGACCTAAAAGAAAGGGAAAGAAAACCTCCAGCACGTCCAGAGACGTGAGGGAGTAGGGGCAGTCTTATCCAAATGTAACAGTTAAGGTTACACTCACCAGTTAAGTGTTAGACTTGAGGGGGAGATAGTGAGATAGAGAGTAGAGTGTTGGTGAGAGTGAGTACTGGGGAGTACGAAGTAGTCCTTGATTAACAGAGTGGATAAGACTGAGGGGATATGCCCTCAGGAGTGCCTCTATATATACATGAAGGGGAGGACCCCAGCTACTACCCTAAGACCCCTAATACCTACATGAGTAAGCGAAGTAATCTACCTTACTAAGCATGCCCTATGCCCTAGTGGTGCCACTTCAATAATCAACCAATAGCAATTGTCCCCATGACCTGACCCCATGACCCAGCTCCAAGGCTAGACTTGTTCTAGCTTGTTCTAAGACAAGGCTAGACTTTTCCAGAAGGTTCTAAGAACTATGACATCATCTAATGGAATGTTCTATACTATGACATCATAGTCCCAGCATGTTCCACAAGGTTCCAGAGAGTTCTATCATGTGATACACAGATAAGGAAAGGAGCACATCAGCGCATCAGAGACAGATGGCGCATCAGCGCATCAATTGATAGGAACTGAGAATAAGCGCTGGAATAAGCGCCTGATAAGCGCCAGATAAGCGCTGGATAAGCGCCTAAATAGACGCCGGATAAGCACTGGATAAGCGCTGGATAAGCGCCTAAATATTGCCAATATTACCGTTGCCTGGTAAGGCAAGTCTTGTAGAAACATTGAAAATCTGTGACAGTTCTCGGAAACACAAACCGAGCAGCGCTTGCTCATCTCCTTCTTCCATTTCTGGAAGATCTCCTGTTTGCCTAGACCCACAAAGAGCGCGTCGAACAAGGTGGAGAAACAAGAAGCGTCAATCTCCATTGCATTGGGATCGCGGAACGCTTGCTGGTGGGACTTGCCATGTCCCGAGGAACTGTCCACCATGAATTTTCCTGTGCTGTTGTGTAGATCTGCCCAATGGGCATCCACTGCCTTACACTGGTCCTTCAGTGCATCGTAAGTTGTAGCGCAGGTCTGGAAGTAGGAGACGCGCTGAAGGTATTCCGTACTCAAGCTCGACTTGAGACGGTCAAAAAGGTCCTGCTGGCTCCAGCCAGTGCGAGGGGCCCAGGCCTCAAACTCCAAGATGTGGGCGGCAAACATCTTGTTACCCTGCTTCATTCCAGCAACCTTGGTTTTGGCCTCCATGACCGCGTCAATAGGCTCAAAATTTGCCTTGAAGGCCTCAATGAAAGTATCCCAGCTATTTCCAAATGCTGGTTTACTATTGGCCAACTCCTCGATGTGAGGGCGAGCCCAATCAGCAGTGTCCTCCTGCATGAAAGACAAGGCGCTGGTGATGAGTTTATGAGGATCAAAGATCCTCGCGCCGTTGTTGTCCAGCCAGACTTGTCCCTGTGCGTCTTGCTGAAAGAAAGCCTTGCCCTGATTCTGGGCCCAGACTATGAAGGCATGCCGGAAGAGCCTTGCTTCCGAGGATGTCTTTCCCTGGAATGATACTGGCTTTTCTACGATGCTCCGTTCCCGGGAGGCCTGAGTGGACGCGGCAGCTGCTGTTGGTTGTGCGGCTGCTAGGGCAGCTACTTGGTCGGTAATTTCCACCATTTTCTGTGTCAGGATTCCAAACATATTTAGAATATCCTGACCGCTCAGGTTGGGTATGAGGTTGGGGGCAGCGGGAGCAGCAGCAGTGGTGGGCTGGTTAGGATCCATGTCTTTTTGCGTGATGGATGTAGATTTTCCTTGGTGGGCGTCTGGTGATGTTCAGAGTAATACACACTGTTGACGGCTTCAGTTGAGTCTGCCTGAGTGTATCGATTTGGACACGGTTGGTTGTTACACTCATAGAATATTCCTCCGTAGAAGTGATCGTCTGTGACCGTGCTTGAATCAAAGAAGTGTATACAATTATTGCAAGATGTGGTGGGCAAAAACTATGGATTTGCTAGATCCACTCAAAATAGCTATCACTATTTACTACGTCAAGTTGTGCGAGGACTTTGTTGTAGTTTTTACAAAGCTGCTTAAAGGAAACTTTCCCAATTGCTTTGCAACCCCAGTCTAGGAGCTGCCACTCGCGGTCTGCTGTGACGGGTGCAAGATTGTTGACTCGGTTGAGAAAACAATTAACCTTGTTGACAAGGTGAAGCAGCGCGCAACGGTGGTCGGGGTTGACATGGTTCAGGAGTTCTTCAAGCTCCGTGAGAGCTTGCAGACGAATGCGGATGGCGGTGAGTTTTGGCCTGAAGATACCAACAAGATCTACCAGTGATGTTAAGAGCAAGACAAAATGGAAGGGACGCAGAGTTGCGGAGTTCGCGGAGATGCAGAAACAGAGGAGCAAATGAGGGGGATCAGAATGAGTCTTGGCTTCAACTAGTTAAGTTGCGCCACTCGGGATTCTCGCGGCTCAAATTTGTACTTAGCAGGATCAAAGGTTCGAGAGCAAGGCTCAATCGAAATGCGGACCTGCAGAGGTGTGGTGATTGGAACACCGGAGACAGCGAGGAGATGTCGGACAACAACGAGTAAGACGACTTCAGCTAGTGAAGTCGAATGCAGACGAAGAGAGGATAAGAAGGGGAGTCTTATTCAATATTTGAATTGCTTATTTACTACAGTTGGGTCTTGTATATATACTAAATGACTTCAAGTCCGATAGGAGTTGTCACGGAGACGGAGCTCGACGTAACAACTAGGGACACGGAGTGGAAGACGACGACGAGGTGGTGGCAGGCGTATAGCACAATGCTCTCACCAGCTATAAACCTTATACAGATATCTAGCCCAGTAAAGACCAAGTTAGTATTGGGTACTACTAGCTATGTAGTACAGGAGGGGTTTGCTTACCTAGCCCAGTAAAGACCAAGAGGTCGAGATGGGGGCTAGGAGCGTACATGTAGCTGCTTATATAGACTTCAGGGACCTGCGCACAGACCATGTTGAGGGCAGGCTTTGCAAGAAGCCGTGTGAACGAAGAACAAAAGAACTACCTAAAAGAGAACAATAGCTATTGTCTAGACCTTGCCAAGAACTCTACCCGTGAGAGAATCTATCTAAAAGGAGACCAACTATTGTATTCCATTCCCACACCTGTGAGAACATCCTTCCATAAAGAGAACAATAAGGAAAGAACAAAAGGAGTCCATGTGGACGTCATCTATGACATCAAACCCTAGCTATGGGCTGAGCCATGTGGTTGTAGCCATGTGGTCTTACTTAGGCTAAGTCACATGCCAGTGTGACGTAGTAGCAAGTAATGTGACCGTGTAGAGCGTCTAAGCCACGTGATACAGGCGCTTAATAGACGTGCAAAGGAGGTTGTGCAGAGAAGGTTGGAACTGAGCTGCAGCCCGGAGTTTTACAGATAAAAACAAGAGGTAAATTGCAGAAATTAAGGGCTAGTCAGGCCATCCATGACAAGAGTAGACGAAAGCGAAACAAAAGGAAATGTGCATGCTTGCGGAGCAATAAGAGAATTGTACACAGCACGATGTAAAGAAAACAGATGCGGTGTTCGGGTGCGGAGGTCACGTGAAGTCGGGTGGTTGGACCGGGTTGTAACAGGTGACAACTTTTTAAAGTCGATGAGTACCGGTTTGGGTGCAGCGGGGGCGGGAGTTGGTGCAGGGAGCTTTGCTAGCTGCTCTGCGAGAGTGAGCTTGTGGATATGTTGCTCAGCTAAGGTGCGGTCACGCTCCTCAGCAGCTCGTTCTCCGTATGCTTGTGCAGAGGTGCGAAGTAGTTGGTTTTCCTCGTAAGAGGGGACGGTGAGGGTAGTGCCTTTGACAGGCGGCTTCTTGGACACGTACTTCGCGACGGTGACCAGGTCTTTGTCAGACCAGCGATGAGGCTGACTGCTCTTGCGCTTTTCAGCGTGAGCGGCAAGGAAAGATGGTGGAAGAGACCTCTTGAGCTGAGGCTCAGTTGCAGGGAGGTTCTTAGAAAAACGGGGGCGCGTGTCTTTAGGCACTAAACAATGCGCAGGGGGTAGAAACGGACAACGTAAGTGTAGCTCAACGGTATGGAGAGATCGGAGACGTATTCGTCAATCAGGAATAAACTTTTTGAAACAGTGGGAATGGGGGAGCCAGGGTTTTCACAACGATCTCGACCTAATGACACGGAGAAGGGGCTCAACGTGACAAAAAGGGACACGATGTGGATGACAACAAAGAGGTGGTGGCAGGCGTAAAGCACAATGTGTTCACCAGCTATCAATCTTGTTCAGAAATCTAGCCCAGTAAAGACCAAGAGGTCAAGATGGGGGGCTAGGAGCGTACATGCAGCAGCTTATATAGACTTCAGGGACCTGCACACAGACCATGATAAGGGCAGGCTTTGCAAGAAGCCGTGTGAACTACCTAAAGGAGAACAATAGCTATTGTCTGGACTCTGCCAATAACTCTACTCGTGAGAGAATCTATCTAAAAGGAGACCAACTATTGTATTACATTCCCACACCTGTGAGAACATTCTTCCATAACGAGAACAATAGGGAAAGAACAAAAGGAGTCCATGTGAGTGCTATCTATGACGTCAAACCCTAGCTATGGGCTGAGCCATGTGGTTGTAGCCATGTGGTCTTACATATGCTGAGTCACGTGCCAGTGTGACATAGCAGCTAGTAACGTGACCATGGAGAGCGTCTAAGCCACGTGATACGGGTGCTTAATAGATGTGCAAGGGGTTGCAAGGGTGTTGCAAGGGGTAAACTAGAGGTAAAATGCGAAAAATAAGGGCTAGTCGGGCCATCCACGACAGCGCCAGTTATTGTGACTGTTACAGCCCAAATATGGCAAGTGCCACACTGGGCAGAGGAATGAGTTTTGTGACACATCCTAGCCCTACCATCAATCCGCTCTACACATTCCACACATGCACATAGTCAATTGTAAAATTTGAGTGGTATGTACAGTCTATTTCCAATCTTCTGAGCAAAAAGAATCGGCAGAAATGGTCGAGACAAGCGTCCTAGAGTTCAATTTTGAAACACTGGGCAGAGGGCTGGTCCTACAGTGTAGATTAGTAGAGCCCTCAGCAGCCCATAGATGCAGTCTGAAGATATTTGCACTGTAATTGACTGAGATCTTCGCCAATTATCTACTAGCTGTCAAAATAACACAAAGTCCGAATGTCGTAGGTACGCATTCATGTAAAATTGATCACAACGTTGTAGTACATTCTCCGAAGTCCAGTCAGTTCTAGCAGCATGTACTCGTCCCCATACAGGAATCAGAGGGTAAGTGCATATGATAGAAGTAATAGGAATGATAGATGCTCAACAACAATGAAGCCTCTGTGACAGCACAACAGAAAACAAACCGGTGAGATCATCGTATTGCCGGTGAAACGGTGTGTACCACTCGATGTATGCCAGCAGATGCTTGCTAATGTGCTCTATGTTGCTCGGAAGTCAGAAAATCAGCCTAATTTGTCCGACTGTCATCCCTATCACAAGTTAGCATACAGACTTGCACAACACCCTGAAAACTGATACTCACTGTCTAGAGGGTGGCTAGATATTCCGTCTTCTCTCTCTGAGTCTAGGGTGCTGTCAACCACTCCCTCACGTGCAAGAACGGTTAAAAATTGAGATGGAGTTGCCAGTCAAAGACCTCCCACAGACTTTGCAGGTATTGCGCGAATCAAGTGCAAGGCAAGTGTTTTTGACACCTGGCCCATAGCGAGAGCCGCTTCTTGAACTGTTTGTAGACTAAAAATGTTGTGTACATGTTGACCACACAGAGGAAGGAGTTTGTTTCCGAGGCAGCCTGTATTGGTAGGCTCGGCCGGCTGGCTGATGAGGACGCTACTGTCTTTGTGATGAACACCTCCAAACAACAGATAAAGTCCAGTGCACAAAACTCTTCAGTGATTGTCTTCACTGACGTGCTTGGAAGCACCAGACATTTCGAGACATTGTACTCCTCTGAGCTGTTGTCTGCCTGCGTGTGGCTCTCCGGTGCTGTCTCTTGCTCAACCTCCTCAACCTCCTCACCATCCTTCTCTGTGTCCTCTGCCTCTTCATTGTTGTTGTATCCTGAGCATGAAAGCAGCTGTGATTTGCGGCTGGCCTTGAGCTACTGAAGGTACTGGTTAAACCTTTTAACTGCATCCTGGCGCTCCATCCAGGTTGTCATCTGCTGGATGTACTGCTTGCGGTTGCTGGCGCGATACCCAAGCTTCACAAAATCAATGTGAAGCCACACAGGTCCTTCAGTGTTATAGCCATCCGCCAATCCAAAAATTCAGATTGAGTCAATGTAGTGGCTCATTGAATGAAGCTTTGGGATGTTGAAGTTGTCACAAACTTCCAGACACATGAAAACATGTGAATGGAAGCAGATCCAAGCATCCTGTAGGCACAAAAGTGAGCACTCGGTGTGTGCCTCGTAATGAGCAAAATAGACAAAGTCTAGAACGGCTTGCACCGCTGTCACAACGTCTGGATCAGCACTTTTTATTTTTTATTGTTTATTTTTTATTCTTTATTCTTTACATCCTTGTTTATTGTCCTTGAGGCCTGAGGCCTATGGTAGACACTACACAATACATGTACTATTTATACTTGAATCAAACTTTCTCTGTACTAAGTATGACATATGGGGTGTACTGGAGTACAGTTGGGGGTTGGCCAAGGCTGAGACTTTGTGATAAGGAGGGTTAGGAGTTATCTCCCAATACTTAGAAGCAATAGTGGGAATGGGGATTGAAAGGTTGAAATCAGGCCTGGTAATCTGTACGGGAAGTCCAAAGATGTGGGAAGCTTCTGTGAGCCAGGCTCAGACCCAAGCGCTCCTGAATGTTACAATTCCTGAAGAATGAAGAAGAATTGTTCCAGTGTGCTCCAGCACATTGGTGCCTTTTCAGATGTGACCTTTTTGTTCCCCAAAGTGTGGGAATTTGATGGCAGAATACAGACAGTAACAGCGTCAATAACAAAACAATCAATACAGCTGATGGCATCACACTGGCCTTGTTATCAGCTCTTTATAACTTTGTATGAGATCACTTTTGCAATCAAAATGCAGTTTTAGATTTTTACAGACTGCATATGGGTACAAATCTGTACATATAATACACCATTGGATAGCCCTATCTTGTGGCAACGTCTGGGTACAAACATCTTGTCAATTGAAGTGGAATTGAGCAAGTTATCGCCAGTCTACTGAAAAAAGTCATCCAGACTCAGATTCAAACTCCACTCCTGCTGGCAAATGATGTCAAATTCTGGTCAGGTTGATGTGCAGCAATATACAGACATTGCTTGCTCTCTGAACAAGGAATACAATTAGAAGACATGCCACACATAGTGTTGGCTCTGAGCAAGAGTTACCAGTCCTTTGGAAGCTAACTACAAATTCTCAACCCCTACATTCTTGGACAATGTAAAGTTGTGGCTGCATTAGTAGTGACTGTATATGATTGTTCCAAAAAGTTTCACAAGTGTTAGTTGCTCTCTAAGCAGAAGTTACAATCTGAACACAGCCTGTGGCAGTTCCAATGGGGGTGAGGCAGTCCAGACATCAACATGACATGGTTGCATCAGCAGCAAGCACTGCGTCGTATTGTTGCACAAAGTTTCACAACTATGAGTTGCTATCTAAGGAGGAATTAACATAGCCTGTGGCAGTTCCAATGCGGCTGAAGCAGTTCAGACATCAACGAGATGTGGTTTCATCAGCATAAAGCACTGCCTTTGATTCTTCCATACAGTTTCACAACCACCAGTTGCTCTATAAGCAGAAGTTACAATCAGAACACAGTCTGTGGAAGCTCTGATGGGGGTGAGGTAGCACAGATATCAGCTGGATGTGGTTTCATCAGCAGCCAGCACTGCATTCAATTGGTCTTCACAACCACTGAGTTCCAAGGAGGAGTTACAGCTGTGGCAGGTTCAATGGGGGTGAAGCAGTTCAGACATCAACAGTGCATGGTTGCATTGGCATCAAGCACTGCATTCAATTGGTCACAAGGTTTCACCATCACTACTCTCTAAGCAGAAGTTACAATCAGAACACAATCTGTGGCAGTTCCAATAGGGGTGATGCAGCTCAGACATCAACAGGACATGGTTGCATCAGCCACAACCACTGCGTCGGATTGTTGCACAAGGTTTCACACCCATGAGTTGCTCTCTAAGGAGGAATTAAAATCAGAACATAGTCTGTGGCAGTTCTAATGGGGTTGAAGCAGTTCAGACATCAACGAGATGTGGTTTCATCAGCATAAAGCACTGCCTTTCATTCTTCCATACAGTTTCACAACCACCAGTTGCTCTATAAGCAGGAGTTACAATCAGAACACAGCCTGTGGCAGCTCCAATGGGGGTGAGGCAGTGCAGACATCAACAGAACACATGTAACATGTTCTACCAATTGATCTATTGAGACACCCTACAGCCCATCATTCGTGAAGCAAGTAATTTTTTAGAATAAGCAGTGAGCACTGCACAAGATTAATGACAAGATAGATGAAGCCCCTTGCTACCATTGGTGACTACCTTCATCGATGTATGGCTCCTTTTCCCGCAACCAAACTTATCAATTGTAGTACAGTCACTTGATCCCTGATCAAGTAGCCTATCAATGGTGTCACCAATACCAAATGGCCGTAAAACAGTCAATATTCATGACCAGATGGCTCAGCAAGGTCCTCACCAGAAACAGAGTTGTTTACTGAGGTTCTTTTTGGTAACAAAGCCGCAGGTGCAATTAACTATTTTGTGCTATATGATTTATGCAATTTGCTATCAATAACATAATCACTTGTAAACCTGCTCTCGCAGTTTACCAAATTGTATCTAGATTATTCAACATAGTTCAACACCATTAAGAAGAAGACACATGTCAGAAAATCTTTATCTCCATGCTCTACTCCACAAACATTTTTTAATTCTGTACTCACACCCATTGTTGCACTTCAAACAATACAGCACAGTCCTGCTTCTTTCATGAATGATTGTGTGCTCCCGTGAAGACAAACCACCAACTTACTATACATTACTGATCAAAGAAGCTATTCCCAACAAAATTACTTATTCAGGCTGCAACCAGCACCAAGTTTACTTACAAATCTGGCTTAAAAAGTAATATTTCACTCCATCTTCAGGAATTGTACTTGCCGCTTGCCGGCCTTGCTGACGCTAGTTACAATTCCTGAAGAATGAAGAAGAATCATTCCAGTTCGCGCCAGCGCATTGATGCTTTTCAGATGTGACCTTTTTGTCCCCCAAACTGTGGAAATTTGATGGGGTAATACATGCGGTAATACATTTTGTAACAGTGTGGTGTAATGATTTGATGGTGTTTCATTTGCTTTGTTATTCACTCTACAAATGTGTGTGATGAGCTGAATCTAACAAAGTGGAATATGTGTGCGAGGGGTAGAGGCTGTTAAGCTTTGAAGATGAGTCTTATTATTCTTGCTGCTTCAGCAGCTCTGCTTATATACATGTCTGTATCTACTTATGTAAGCGACTACTATACATGTCTACTTCAGCTATTCTACTGTATTACTAAGTGCATGACTCATGCATGACTCATGCTATGAGTGCATGACTCATTGTATGACTAGGTTCAGCACTTGTACCAGAGGCGTACATAATGAGTAAATGACTCATGCTAGTACTTGTCCTCAGATGTATGCTTTAGGCATCCTCTGGAGTCATACATGCTTTCCATGTCATTTCCTATGCTACTAGAACACAGGCGTACATATATGTATAGTACTACTACAACCCATATCTGTACGTCTCAGCTAATGTAATGGTTACTACTTGAGTTTCCATATACGGCTGCATAATTCCCATATCAAGACTGTGGGAACTCTGCTACCTAAAGTGTCCTTGTAATAAGGCGTGAGAAACTACATATCATATCATATTATATTATATAGTTTTAACAGAATCTCCCATCAAAAATCTGTTTTTGTATTTTGTATTGAACACATGTACATGAATAGACACAAATTTTACATCATCAGATAGTCCTGCCCTTCAGCAACACACAGAAATAAAAATCTTCTTGGATGAACCCAATGTTGGGGATATACAGTCAATATACTGATAAAAGTTGCTCAGACTCTGTTTGGAACCCCGCTGATCTTTTTCTTGCAGGTTATCACATGATTTTTGGCTATCCGGTTTGTACCAATCACATGACTTTCACATGCAAACGATGTGCGTTCATTTCCGCTCAGTTTCCCTGTCCAATTTTCTCAACTTTGTCTCTTTCTTTCTTTCCACGATGCATGATAGGATAGCATGGCAAACCCTAATCAGCTACACAAATCTTGCACTTCTGGTTTGGCAAGTTATATAAGGGAATTACCTGCAAACGAAACATTTCAAGTGGAAGCGGCAAGGACGACGAACAATGACAGTGAGACGGGAGTGATGAAAGCGAAAAGGCAAGGCAAATGACGTCAGGGTAACCCGGATGTCATCTACTTAGCCCTGAGCGTCCCCAGCTGGCGAACAAGATGTGATTCCAGTGTGCACATACGATCAGCTCTTTACACATACCTGTACTGCCCTTCTTGGTTAAGGCCTCGTCTGCACTTGGAGCAGGTTTGAAAGATTGATGACCCCTACTCTTCGTGATCATTGTACCTGTACAACAGTCCATATCACCATCACATGTCTGCCATAAAGGCTTCAGCTGCGGTCATGTCGTTGAGACAGACAGTCAACATCTTGACAGACAACAGTACAACTTGAACAAAATCCAGGCCAATCTTATTTATCTTCAGCTCGTGTATAACACACTGCGAACAACTACTGTAGCTACGTGTACATTCACTCCCCGCCTTTTTTCCTACAATGCATAAATAACCCTGCGCGAAAGAAATCGATCCAGCACCCGTCTAGCGCGAGTCACTTCTGCAGGTATGATTCTCCTTGTCTTGTGATTTGTAACATCAGAATGTTCTTTCCGCTTTCCAAAAAATCCGAGATCCGAGGGATGCTATTGGCCATTCGCTGGTTCATCCGTCCAAACAAGACTCACGCTCAGACGTGGTCGCCAGATCCACCCAGGCTCTTCTTGTAGCTGTGTCCAAACGTGTGCATGCCTTCCTTCTTGGCTCTCTTGAGCACGCGCACGATGGTGTCGACACCCATATTGAGCACTTCGATGGGTGGACCGAACGAGAGACGGATAAAGTGGTGGCAGGGCAAGGAGAACAGGTTGCGGCGGTGCAATGGGTTGATGTCAAAGAAGATTCCAGGGACACCAATACACTTCTCCTTCAGTAGCTCCTCGAAAAAGGTCTGCAAGGAAGCAAAAATCAGTGTCGCGAGAGAGGGGGGTGGGAAGCTCCTGTACTCACGACACCATTGTTCAAGTGAGTGGGCAGGTGCTCGAGGTTGAGCCAGATGTAGAAGGTCGCCTGCGGGGGTACAGACACCTTCAAGCCGAGACGAGCGAGACGTTTGAGAACGTGGTCACGCTTGTGCTTGAAGTGCTTCTGCAGCGCAACCTTCTCATTGTGAACGTGCTCGGGCTCCAGAAACGGAATTGCCGCGAGTTGCAGGCTAATCGTCCCAAATGAGCTGTTGGCCTGATAAAAGGAAGGAGAGACAACTCACTGATGGTTAGCACCACCGTCGAGGAAGGATCCAGATTGCGACAGAGCGGTGATCAAGTTTTTCGGTCCGAGCACCCAGCAGACACGGAAGCCAAGAAGACGCCAGTTCTATGCGTTGCCTGTCAGAAGACGTCGAATGTATTGACAAAGCCGAGAATTTGACTTATTGCGCTTGATCAGGCCGGCATTCAATAAGGGAGGGCCAACGCCGTATTCTTTCGCAGTCATACTGTGGCAATGGCACTGAAGACCGCAATAGGTGATCACATGAATAAAGCCTTCAAGGTCATCAGCAAGTTTGCTCGGCTTGAAAGGATACTTGAGGGATGTCGCAGACATGAACTCCCACGTGCCCTATAAACATCCAACATCAGCAGATATCCGCGTCAGCAGCGAGAAAAAAAATCCTCACGTGGTGGCTAAACCGCGTAGCTTGCTCGCCGAGATCGCTCTTGAACTTGCACAAGTCCCAATCGTTGAGAATACCTTCCACGTTCACGTCCTTCTCGTCGTCTTGATCCATGACGCGCATGATGTTGTTTGTGCTGATGTCACAGTGAAGGATCTCAGTCTTCAGCCAGGCCTCCTCGTGAGCTACCAAGTCCAGGTATGAATGTGACGCACAGGGGAGAATTGTTGTACTCACCTATCAATGCGTCCCATACTAGGGCAATCAATTCCGACGAGTTCCTATACGTGTCCAGAGGCCGCGCAAGTTCCTCAAGAAAATGCGGTAGTGGGAACGTTTTACAATCCCCGCAGCGTCCTTCACATAGTCCTGAGTGACCGTGCACTGGTCCTCCACATCTCCACCTCCGAGAGCCGTGGCAACGTTGCTCACTTCCTTCTCCTTGAACCTCCTGTAGACAGAGATCTCTGCGCGGGTGCGTTTCGTGTGTGGACGCCAGTAATCCTTCATGAACGAGAGTCAATGTTTCTGCTGATTGAACGTGACATAGCCTTTCGCGGCTCGCCCCGACGGCGAGCTTGAAGACGAGGCAACGTGGCGTTTCCCAATGAAGTGGACCTGCTTTTCCTTTCCATCAACTCTGGTACAGAATACCTGTGTGTGGCATTCAATACAACATCTCGCTGCGGAAAGCATACGGTGAGACAAACCTTGTAGATAGGGTACAACACTTTGTTGTCCAGGATCTCTTTGGCGCATGCGGACGCGTAGGGGCTCTTCAGCTCATAGTCATCTCAGCTTCTGTACTTCCTCTTCGGTAGCAAGCTCGACAGTGGGATCCTCGCCTAGCTCTGCTCGTGACATGAGCGCAAGACGGTAGACATAGTTGAGCAGCTGCTCCGGATTCTTCTTCAAGTCGATGGGAGTCGAGACGATGCAACCTGCTCTATCCCAGCGAGTAAGCCGAGCCTTATAATCACTTATGTAGATGATGAACGCAAAGACCCGGTGTTAGCAAACCATGAGCTGAAAAGCGTGCTCCGCAAGCTGAGCTTGCGCTTCTCTCCTGTCGCCAGTGTCCCGAAGGAATGGTCCGCTCTCAGTCAAGCGAAACGCGGACTCCTGGTCTCTCCCTTCCACCTTCAAACCCACCTTCATCCACGCCCATGCTGCCCGCGCCACGTTAGGGTTCTCCTGCAATAATGCAGATGGTATGTCGCTGTTATACGCTCGTTGAGCTTCCGACGTGTCTGGGTACATCGCAACGTCAATATTCATCTCGTACTCAGCCTTCTCAAGCCAAGCGGAGACGTCCTTGAAGACAAAACGCGTGCTTTCGGGGTTGACACGGGCAGCTTCGGCAACCACGTCGTTAAAGCTCGTACACTTGAAGGTCAGCTGTTAGCCGCGATAAGCTATGTGAAAACAGAGAAGTGTACAATTGAAGACCGCATTAGCAACTCTTATCCAATCCAACAGTCAGGCTAGTAGTTCTTGGGAATCGCGTCAAGCTGCGCGCTCGAAAGGTTCAGCTGGTTGAGGCCACCGACTTTGGCGAACAGATTCATGAAGTCGTCATATGGCATCTGGTAGTAGTGAGTGTCCATCTTTGCAACCACCCTCGCTGTATACCCTTCGTCCTTGTAATCGAGATTATGGGATGAGACTTTGACAGAGCGACCAATGTGTGTTCGCAAAAGTAGGCCGCCGCTGTGCAAATATAACCTCCACGCTGGAGCTGACAGCAGCTAATATCAGCGCAACAGATGCACGGAGGATATTGCTCTTACTCTTGCCAATATTAATGGACAAAGACGTGGCCCAGTTCGTGTTACGCGATACGTAGTAGAGGCTGAAGCTGGCCGAGCATGTCACGGTCACTCAGAGTCACGGCTGAATTGGCGGAGGGCGTTTTCTCGGCTTGCTTTTGGCCTTTGGAGTGACATCGAGGAAAGCTCTGATAGCAGTGGCAGGTGCAGGAGGGAGTTCAAAAGAAGTCTTGTGAGCAGGAGCGGAAAGAGGTATACGGGGAAGATAATGGCGAGCTTTGGGAGTGCCGGAGAGTAAGCTCCCCGAAACAGGAGAATGGGAGTCTACGAACACGTTGGCTGACGAGCATTCATCTTCGGTAGGCTCAGCACTCGAGCAGCTCGTCTCGGTGAATCCACCACCAACACCTAGTAGCTCCTGTTCTTCTTCTTCTTCTACGAGATCTTCGCTGAGGAAACTGCCGGTACTGGCTATTGAGCCAGCTCGTTTCCTAGCAGGGCCGTACTTTTTGCGCCAAGCAGCACCCATGCCCAGTCCCGTTGAGGTGGCTGAGGAGACAGAGGAAGTGGAGTTCTTGCGCGCAACCCGGCAATATTCCATGGCTTTGTCGAGGGCTTATTGGCGCCAGCGTGGTGGTGCAAAGCCGTCAGTCAGTACTACTTAGTCAGCAGTGCCCGGTACCAAACCCCATTTCCTCGTGATGTTTACAAAAGTTGATCGGGAGAGGTGTTGTTGGAAATCCAGGCTGCGAGTGGAGGGGCGATGCTGTATGTACCTGGGAGGATGAGGAAGAGTGAGGCGTATCGGGTGTGTGGGTGATTGGCTGAGGCAAGGAAGAGACAGAAGCCGGCTGTACTGAGGAGGGCAAAGAGGATGATGGTGAGGCCGCGTTTGTGGTATTTGTCTGACAAGTAGGACAATGCAATAGAAAAAGAAAATACATTGGTAAACTTTCAGGGGAGTAAGGAATTGTACGTACAGACAAAGGAAGCGGCGAACGGCGGGACGCTCATCAACTGTGCCTTGTTCGACGTATATCCGAGTGACGCAACAAATGAAGGCAAAAAGCTGTATAAAATGAGCTGTTGTACTGAATCGGAGAATTGAACGTTCCGTCCTGCTGCGATATCAGGGGATGGAAGACGTCCGTGAGGAGCTGCACGACTGGCGGTCGGTCAGGGTACTTTGTAGGGAACGTGATTCGAAACTTGAAGGTGGAGTCTGTATAGTAGCCTGGCTGGTAGCAACGACAGAAGGAGCTTAGTAGTAATGCGTATAGAAGTGGTTGACGTGGAAACGACGCACCTTGATGTACAAAGAAGACTGCGTCCCAGACGAGCAGATTGTTCAGGGTGGGTGTCACATACATCCCGAGGGGACAGTAACCGGTATGCATGAGTGCGGCATATTCTTGTGATATTGTGGCACGGGTCAGTGGGCTCACGTTCACCTCGGCTGGGACGGTGGCATTCGCTCGTGTTGTACTTCCGCTGAGAGACGGGAGAGGTAAAGGACCTCGGGAGCGTGCTTTGACGTGGTTGGAGAGATCTATAGTTGGCAAAGGTTGGAAAGCAAGCATATTCTTGGTATGGATGAGCGGTGATGGGCAGCACAGCGTGAAAAGATGGTGCAAGTCAAGAGTCATGCCTTGAAGTATCGTCTCCCTGACTCCTGTGGTGAGGTGCAATGTTGAGCGTGTAAGCGCGGGAGTCGTCGGGAATGAGGAACACCAGAAGAGTCGCGACAATCGCGAAAACACAGAGATATGAAGATAGCAGGTGTCTAGTCGGGCTTGCAACTTGAAGAGACGAGAGGGGAGTGCGTATTGTTGAGTGGCATACTATATATATTACAAACTAATAGTATTACTATTACGATCGCCGCCAGTGGCAGCAATTTTTCATCCCTTTATGGTAACACGCGGCTTTCAAACATTCTTCACGTTTCGATAAACCCTTCAAGAATCAACTCAAATATCTAAGATCTTCGGTCCCTGCCCATCGTGCTCCCGCCCTCGCGCTCACCATCTTCTCCCATCAATCACGCGCGGATTATCTCCGGCAACGTCCCCGCTCCCGCGCTCACTGTCTACAACAATGAGCGCTGTATAGTATAATTCCATGGCTTCCCCTTCGATTCACTTAGTTCTTTTTGGCTGTATAGGGTAATCAAGTGTGTAGAATACGATTATGAAGTCCGATTCAATAATTACTTGATAGATCTCTCCAGTAGCCAGATCTGTAGTGGCCACAGGTGTGTCATTAATTTTGAACACATATGCAAAGAATTGGTGAAGAAACCATGTTATTTGAGACAAAGGAGAAGGTGCTATGCATGGAACATGGTGGAGAGTAGAGATGGGTGGCCACACATGGGATCATCTTGTACAATAAATTGCACACATATTGAAGAGTGTTTTCCCATGTATATAGACGTAAAATAATGTGCCCGATTGGCGGAATAGCGGCTGTGCCAATTGTAGTGCACCTGCTCCCCTCCTGCCTCCCAAAAGGTACAAAGCGCCCTCCCACTGTGTAATCATGGAGTGCAGGCTTGTCACACCTATCCAGTCGGTTAGAGCACCCTAAAAATCGATAGTGCGAGGTATTGCATCTCCCCTTCCGCCAATTCTGACGCTTCTAAGATGCTACAAAGGTGAGAAAAGGCGGAATTGACATTCTCCCAAGCGCATATCCGCCTGTGGAGCTCCCTACAGGCTGGGGGACTGTAAAATTCATTCAGAATAATGTTTAACATACATGATTCAGTATGTACAGTATTTTATTTGAAGGGGATTGAAGCCTTACAGCCCCAGATACATGAAAATGACCCGAGAGCAAAGCTGGTTTCAGGAAGCTTTGTGCCGGGTCCTCCTGGTCTTCCTGACGGCTTTTTCATGTATCTGGGGCTGTAGGGCTTCAATCCCTTCAAATAAAATACTGTACATACTGAATCATGTATGTTAAACATTATTCTGAATGAATTTTACAGTCCCCCAGCCTGTAGGGAGCTCCACAGGCGGATATGCGCTTGGGAGAATGTCAATTCCGCCTTTTCTCACCTTTGTAGCATCTTAGAAGCGTCAGAATTGGCGGAAGGGGAGATGCAATACCTCGCACTATCGATTTTTAGGGTGCTCTAACCGACTGGATAGGTGTGACAAGCCTGCACTCCATGATTACACAGTGGGAGGGCGCTTTGTACCTTTTGGGAGGCAGGAGGGGAGCAGGTGCACTACAATTGGCACAGCCGCTATTCCGCCAATCGGGCACATTATTTTACGTCTATATACATGGGAAAACACTCTTCAATATGTGTGCAATTTATTGTACAAGATGATCCCATGTGTGGCCACCCATCTCTACTCTCCACCATGTTCCATGCATAGCACCTTCTCCTTTGTCTCAAATAACATGGTTTCTTCACCAATTCTTTGCATATGTGTTCAAAATTAATGACACACCTGTGGCCACTACAGATCTGGCTACTGGAGAGATCTATCAAGTAATTATTGAATCGGACTTCATAATCGTATTCTACACACTTGATTACCCTATACAGCCAAAAAGAACTAAGTAAATCGAAGGGGAAGCCATGGAATTATACTATACAGCGCTCATTGTTGTAGACAGTGAGCGTGGGAGCGGGGATGTTGCCGGAGATAATCCGCGCGTCATTCGCCTCGCCTTTTCGCTTTCATCACTTCTGTCTCACTCTCATTGTTCGCCGTCCTTGCCGCTTCCTCTTGAAATCTTTCGTTCGCTGGTAATGCCCTTTTATATACGAAACATTCCTACTACCTACCGCTAACGCAATAGTATTACCTTTCGTTTGCCAGTAGCTCTGGCATAAGAACACGGGCAAAGAAAAGATAAGGCAATAGGTAAACGGTAGTGAGTCACAGTCTCCTGCCCCTGGGATGCAGAGAGCAGCTTAGCACAGTAAGTCGTGTATATCGTTATTGTTGGCTCACCTCATTGACATCAGAGCGCGCGTAATCACACTTACATCCTCTTCTAACAATGGCACGCAGAAACGTGCGTCTTGTTCAAAACAGGACGTAAGCTCTTGCTTGTCAGCACCGAGTTACACTTTGTGGCGCATGAGGACAGAAACACTTTCTTGTCAGCACCGAGTTACACTTCGTGGTGCATGAGGACAGTGCTCCCTCTGCTTGCCACTCGCCTCTCACCTCCATACACTTGAACTCTATATCTCACTCATCAATCCTCAAGGTCAGCTTTGTACTCAGTCTTGAAATGACAGAACCAGTGAGTACATGTATGTTCCTATTGTTCTATACACGCAGGGCTATATTTGGTCATATGATGCAACAGTTGTACCATTGTGCAATACCGCATTGCTCTTGTGGTGTTGTGTAGGCTTGGTGTTGCAGGGCCGACATGTTTGGTGGTTTGCTGTAGTCGTGATTTCATGTATCTCTCTTGGGGATGGACACTCTCTCCTCAATCAAGTGGACAAGAGCATCTATTGGACTGTGCATCACTCCGTTCCTCATTTCAAGTGGCTTTCTTGATATCTCCATGTAGCATTCAGTTTGTTACTTATCAGCACCTTCTATGAGACATTTGTCAGTGTCTCGAACCACCCTTAATGGGGATCAGGCGCGTAGACTTTGTAGATGGTATCCTACTGCAAAAAGATAAAGGCAATCAAGAAGACTACTGTATGACTATGCTGGCACTTTTCAACTTATGGTGCTCGTGTTTAGAGTTCAAGTCAAAAGACTTGACTTGGAGTGATGAGTTCAACAACTACAAATTTCCCCAGCAATACACATGTATTACAAATAATTTCAATCTGTGATATGAATGTTTTGCTGCCAGAGATTATCTTGCAGCACAACAAGAAGAAAAAACTCTAGATGTTGTTTCTATGCCACCATACTTTGGTAATGACATGCTAGATGGAACTGAAGAAGAATTCATTGGTATACTTGATTCAGAACAATGTGGTTTTGATGAGCATAATGTAACAGACATGGGACCTATTGACAGATCAACAATATTACAGCTAGAAAATATGATGGATACTAAAGACATGCTCAAAAGGAATGGGGTTTTGAATGCAGATGACCACTCTGTTGATATCCAACAGTAGATGATACAACACCAAGCTGTTATCATTGGCAAAAATTATTGAACAAGACCAAAGATGAAATTTGAGCAATCAACAAGGACAGCTAGTTGCATCAAAGGCAATTAAAAAGCACAACCATTCTATTGATCTTGTAGAAGTCATTGATATTCCATATTATGAAAAGATATTCGAAGCAGCATCTAAGGAAGATTGCTCCTATTATGAAAAGATATTCGAAGCAGCATCTAAGGAAGATTGCTCCCTTATCAATGAAATCTTAAGTAGCTATACATTGAACAATGAACAGGCCAGGGCTTTCAAAATCATAGCAAATCACTCAACACTTGAAAAACCGTCTCAGCTGAAGATGTATTTGGGTGGAATGGCTGGTACAGGAAATCTCAAGTTATTAAATTATTGATACATCGTTATACCCGTCACAATTAAGTTTATCGGTTCCTTTGTACGGCACCTACTGGATCAGCTGCATTGCTGATTGGTGGTTCTACTTATCATTTTATGCTAGGTATCAACCCTTATTGTAGAAAACTGAACAACTAGGTGCTCTAAGTGAAATTAAAAGTAACTTGCAGTATGTAGAGTACATATTTATGGATGAGATATGAATGATTGATTGTTTCAACTTATACAATATTAGCGGACAAATGTGTATGGCCTTGGACAATGAGACTGAACCATTTAGAGGGAAACATGTCATCTTTGCGGGAGACTTTGCACAGCTTCCCCCAGTATCAACAGGAAACACCCTCTATTCAAGTACTGTTCAGTCTGTTATCCATGCAGCACAGTCTCATAAGGGTCAGCAAGCTGCTTTAGGTAAAGCAATATGGCATCAGTTTACCACTGCAGTCATCTTACGCACCAACATGAGACAAAATTCACAGATAGCTGAAGATGCACAATTCTGCACTTTGCTAGAAAACTTAAGATACAAGTCTTGTACCAAAGAAGATATTACTTTTCTGCAAACTAGAATAGCTGGTAGTTCAGAAAATTGACAAAGTGGTCAAATACTGTATTCCGTAATGTGTCAGCTATAACATCTTACAATGCAAGTAGAGATAAATTCAATGACAGAGGAGCAGAACAATTCTTGCAAGAGGTCCATCAAACTCTGAGTTATTCTTACTCTGTAGATTGTTATAGCTCCAACAATGATGAAACAAAGCTTTCAACAAAGATCCGTAAAACAAAATCAGATCCATCATGGAATACTGACTGCCTTCGTCCACATGATCAAGCTGTGTTTTGGTCATTGCCTCCAAGCAATACTAGAAACCATCCTGGCAAATTAGGTATTTGTATAGGAATGCCTATTATGATTAAGAAGAACAAAGCAACAGAGTGTGGTGTGACTAATGGAGCAAAAGGTGTTGTAGTTGGGTGGAAATCTCAGCCTATAGATGCAAATCACAGCACATTAGATGTGTTGGTTGTAAAGCTAACTTCACCACCAATACCAATAAAACTAGATGGATTGGAACCTGCTGTGGTGCCTGTCACAGCAGAACCTATAAACATAATTTGTAAGCTTCCTGATGGCATGCGAAGAACTATAAACCACGTACAAGTGCCAGTAATAGTAAATTTTGGCATGACGGACTATGCATCCCAAGGTTGGACAAGGAAGTACAATGTTGTTGACATACACAATTTTTGCAATCACCAGTCTATATATACTTGCTTATCAAGAGGTTCAACATATCAGGGTACTCTTATTGCTCAAGATTTCTCAGATAAACACATGACTGGGGGATTGTCTGGATGTTTGAGACAGGAGTTCCGAGAGTTGAAATTGCTAGATGAGATTACAAGATTGTGTTTCAAAAAGAAATTACCCAAAGTGTAGGCGGTACAACACAGAACCATCTAATATCATCATATAGATATGCAAGAGGAAGTGACTATGTTCCTAGAACAATGCCTGGTCCGTTACAATGGGATTCAATCAACACGTATGATATCGGTGATCCATTCCAAGAAGCAGAATGGCAAGTACTTGACAAAAAGAAAAGACTGACAAAACAATCTACATCTAAACCTGAAACTAGCAAGAAAAAACCGTTGGGAGTCAATACTGATGCCAAACAATATATTCCTGCTCAGGGTACTGTACAGATCAATCAAGTGAGTAGGCTACAAGGTGTTCGTATCCACAATAAGTGTAGACAGGAAGTAACTGAACATCAGGAAAGTTCCACCCAGCCATGTGAATGGCAGAAAACAAATATCAATGACTGTATACCTGTACTCAATGGCCCTATGGGTTTTGTATGGAATGGTCAAACATATAGCTGTGCATTTGATAGTCTGCTCACTATTATATTAAGCATTATGAGGTATACACCAGAAGAATGGCGTAAATTAACATCAACAACAAATGAATATTTCAAAATATTTTGTGACATGTTTGAAGGTGTAGATCTTGACTCAGATGATATAGATAAAACTTGAGACCGTATACAGCTTGCATTTCATTGTAAAGATCCAAGTGTGTTCTCAATCAGTACAACAGGCAATAATGTTAGAGAATTATATGAATTTCTACTCAAACCTGATGTTAGCCATATTGTCAAAACTGTGTACTGCATTGTATGTTGGAATGAAAAATCTTCTAGCTTATTTTCCAACTCTCTAATGTGGCGATGTACAAAGTCTGCATGGAGAAATAAAGCAAAACAAGCAGGAATGTGTAATGCTCAAACAACGTCTGCATGGATGACAGCTCTATTGAGAACAAAGTCTAGAAAGAAATGCAGTGACTGTCACAGTGTAATGGAGAATAACAAATTTGATCATGCACCACTGTTCATTGCAATGTGTATAGAGGAAGAGCTGGTTGTCAGGTTCCAACATGTTATCAACGTTAGTGGATACAATTACAAACTGTGTGGCATCATTTACTATGGAAATAATCACTATACATCTCGTATAGTCAGTGATAACGGAGATCTGTGGTTCCACAACGGTATAAGTACAGGTAGACATACTGAATATGATGGAAACATGAATGGTGTAAACTGCAACATGTTGGCAACAGCAAAACACGGTCGGACAAGTACTGTAGCAATTTATACATGTTGTGATGTTTAAGATACCTGTGCAATAATGACATCCAATTTCTTGATATCTATAATATTGTGAGGCATGTATAACCTGCGTGATATTGAATTCTGATTTATTGATATTTATGATATTGTGAGAAATTATCAAGTCTTCAGGAATCCTACTTGCTGCTTGCTGGCCCTGCTAACGCTAGTTTCTCTTGGAAGAGCCATCTGATGGTAGTGTAAAAACTAGGAGAGGGCTGGACAGCCATATGATGGCAGGTCACCATGCCATTACAAAAGGAAGCAACTGGGTGGATGCAATGCCAGGCTGTGCATGTGAGACCTTAGTTACAAGGGAGGAGATGAAACAAAACACAGACATCAGGCACAAAAGCTTTTGAGGTGAGATTTGTGCAGGAGATAACCTAAGACATCCCCCCCTCCTATATTTGTTGTACAACAAGATATATATGGCCTCTTGCCACCATTCCTGTACCTTAGAGCACCAAGTATTTTTGTCACTTTAGTGCTGGTCGGTAAGTACATCATTGTCTGTGCTGCACCTGTCTTGAATCACTGATTTTGGATTGTTCTTACAGCTAGCAGTCTCACTTCACCCTTCTCAAAGTGCCCTTTGACACAATTCTGCTGCTTCAGTGCTGATCAGGTAATACATTGTTGTTTGCTTGGTGCTCCCCTTGAGCTACTGAGCTAAATTGCACTTACAGGTACTCAGCTGTATTCCCAAACCACTCTTTGACACACCTTTGTTGCTCTGCATCTTTTTGGTGCATCGGTGCTGATCAGTAAGTATATTCTGATTTTCTTGGCACTTTTCTTGGGTCACTATACTGAAAATATGCTTACAGATAGCTGTTTAACATCTTTTCATCATCCCTTAACATCTACAACATTATGCGGTTCTTGACATTTCTTGTTCTGATTGCTGCTATTGTCAGCAGTGCATCTGTTTCTGCCATTCCATCTGGCAGTAAAAAACTTCACGAGTCAACTTCCTCTAGCCCTCTAAACAGCCAGAGCACAGGCACTGGCAGCTTTCTTGAAGGCAACCCTCATTTTTCTCAGCACATGCATGTGATAAAACGGGCAGATTTCCGTGAATTCACCAGAGCAGCCACATCATTGAGGAGGTTAGGGGATCCGGCATATGCTGCCATGTGGGCAAGACTAATGGAAGCCAAAAACCCAACACCACAGAAGGGAAGCTTTGAGATGGACATGTTGAAGGTGATTGAAGTCTTGAAACAGTGGCCTAAGGACACCGAGATGGGGAAAGCTATTCAAAAAGCATTAACAGAAAGAAAGCCTGTGCGTTGGGGGGGGAGGAAAAAGGTTTTTATTGGGAATAAGCCACAGAGTGAATTACATAGAAGGGTGTTATGATGTCTGAAGAATGACAAATTACAATTCCTGAAGAATGAAGAAGAATTGTTTCAGTGTGCTCCAGCACCTTGATGCTTTCTCAGATGCAACCCTCTTGTCCCCCAAAGTGTGGGAATTTGATGGGAGAATACAGGCAGTAACATCTTTGATATCAAAGCAATGAATACAGTCCATGGCATCACACTGACTTTGTTATCAGCCCTTTATAACTTTTTATCAGATCACTTTTGCAATCAAAATGCACTTTTTGATTTTTACAGACTGCATATGGGTGCAAACATGTACATATAATACACCATTGGATAGCCCTATCTCGTGGCAACATCTTGGTACAAAAGTCCTGTACATTGAAGTGGAATTGCGCAACTTATGGCCAGTCTACTGAAACACGTCAGTCAGACCTGGCACATGATGTCAAATACTGGACAGGTACACTCACAGCAATCTCCAGAAATTGCTTGCTCTCTGAACAAGGAATACAGTCAGAACACATGCAGCAACTATTATTGGGTCTGAGGAAGAATCACCAGTACTTTGGAAGCTAACAAAACATCCTCAACCCCTACCCTCTTTGACAATGTGAATTTGTGGTTGTATTAGTAGCAAGTACTGCATTTGATTGTCCCACAAATTTTTACAACCATGAGTTGCTCTCTAAGCAGAAGTTGCAATCAGACCACAGCCTGTGGCAGTTTCAATGGGGATGAGGCAGCTCAGACATCAACATAACACATATAGCATGTTCTGGGAGTCGATCTAATGAGACACCCTCAAGCTCTTCAATCTTGAAGCAAGTAATTTCCTGGCATCAGCAGTGAACACTGCATAAAATTAATGATAAGATATATGAAGCCCTTTGCTACCGCTGGTGACTATCTTTACTAATGTATCACTTCTTTCCCACAACCAAACTCATCAATTGTAGTGCAGTCACTTTATCCCAGATCAAGTTGCCTATCAAAGGTATCACCAATAGCAAATACCCTTCCTCCAGTCAATGTTCATGATCAGTTTACTTGGCAAGGTTCTTACAAGGAACAAAGTTTGTTTCTGAAGTTCTTTTTGGTAATCAAGTCACTGGCTCAAGTAAATATTTTAGGCTATATGACTTATTGAACCTGCTATCAGTAACATAATCACTTGTAACCTTGCTCCTGCAGTTTACCCAATTTGTATTTACATTATTTTACATAGTTCTACAACATTACAAGGAAGACATATGTCAAACAAATTTCATCTCTACGCTCTACTCCACAAACTTGTTTGAATTCTGTACTCCCGTTGTTGCACTTTAAACAACACAGTACAGTCCTTCCTCTTTCATGAATGATTGCGTGCTCCAGTGAGGACCTATCACCAACCTACTATACATTACTCATCAAAGAAGTCATTCAGACCCAAATTACGTAGCCAAGCTGCTACCAGCAGCAAGTTTACTTACAAATCTGGCTCAAAAAGTGAAATTTCATTCAATTTTCAGGGATTGTACTTGCCGCTTCCCAGCCTTGCTAACGCTAGTACAAGCTACCAACAGAAGGTACTGCAAGCAATTTAGCTAGTGATAAAATTATCACTGATAAGAGGTTGCTTATGAGATTGAGTAATATCTGGATTCTTACCTATCAAAGTTAAGAGAGAAGTTGGTTTCTGAGGTTACTACAGTTTTTGACTGCAACAAACATTGTAGGTCATTGTAAGCACATTTGTATTGTAATAGTATCTTCTTGGTGCCATGGATCCAATAAGGTGATGTAAACAAATATGTTAATTCGCCACAACTCCTGTGGTTCTGCTGCACATATTCCCCCATGTCACTTTTCCATTCCTATTTTTGACAAAGCTGATATATACCAGTGAATATTGCACAATGATTTACCCATAATTAAAAATATGTGATAACACAATTACATCTGCCACTTGATCTCCCTGCCAAGTTTTACAGATGAAGCGTAGGTACAGCTTGATAAGTTCAGGGATTGTACTTGCTGCATGCCATCCCTGCTACCACTAGCAGTAATACGGTAGAATAGCTGAAGTAGACATTTAGGGTAGATTTCTTACATCAGCAGATACAGGCATATATATAATCTAAGTTGCTGAAGCAGCCAGAGAATCAAGACTTATCTTCAAAGCTTAACAGCCTCTACCTCTCGCATGCCACTTCCACTTTGTTCAACTCTTGGACCAAGATGTTGGCACAAGATAGGGTTATCTGATGGTGTTTGAAATATATAGATCTGCACTCATGTGCAGTCTCCAAAAATCAGAAAGGGTATCTTGATTGCAGAAAGTGATCTGATACAAAGTTTCAAATGGCTGACAACAAAGTCAGTGTAACACCATCAACTGTGTTCATTGATGTGATATTAGAATTATTACTGCGTATATTTTCCATCAAATTCCCACAGTTTGGGGACAAGAGGGTCACACCTGAAAAAGCATCAGTGTGCTGTTACACACTGGAACAATTCTTCTTCATTTTTCAGGAATTGTAAAGGTTAGATGAGTGTATCCAAGAGTACTAGGCTGCACCTGAATGCAAGACACTGCATAACCACAAGAATAACCCTTTGAAAAAGGCGCATAAATAGTGCACATATTTCCGTGCGTTTTCCCCTTGTGTATGTATGATGAGTTTGTCCTGTGCAAGGAATACTTACTTTGGTAAGTGAACCTAGTACTGGTAACAACTTTCATTAGTAACTTGCCCGGAATACTTACTTTGATAAGTAATTTGGTTACTGGTAAAACTTTATTTACAACCATGCTCAGCATACTCACTTTGATAGGTAATTTTGCTATCAGTAACAACTTTCATTAGTAACTTGTTGAAAATACTTATTTTGATAAATAACTTTCCACTGACAAGGAAACAGGGGTTCAACACGGGAGACAGGGACACAAAGCGGATGACAACCAAGTGGTGGTGGTAGGTGTGAAGCACAATACTCTCACCAGCTATAACTCTTATGCAAATGTCTAGCCCAGTAATGACCAAGTTAGTATTGGGTACTACCAGCTATTACAATTCCTGAAGAATGAAGAAGAATTGTTCCAGTGTGCTCCAGCACATTGATGCCTTTTCAGATGTAACCTTTTTGTCCCCCAAAGTGTGATAATTTGATGGCAGAATACATTATCGATAACAACACAATGAATACAGCTGATGGCATCCACTGGCCTTGTTATCAGCCCTTTATAACTTTGTATGAGATCACTTTTGCAATCAAAATGCAGTTTTTGATTTTTATAGACTGCGTATGGGTACAGATCTGTACATAAAATACACAATTGGATAGCCCTATCTTGTGGCAACATCCTAGTACAAACATCCTGTCAATTGAAGTGGAATTGAGCAAGTTATTGTCAGTCTACTTGAAAAAGTCATCCAGACTCAGATTCAAACTCTACTCCTGCTGGCAAATGATGTCAAATTCTGGTCAGGTACATGTGCAGCACTCTACAGACATTGCTTGCTCTCTGAACAAGGAATACAATCAGAAGGCATGCCACACATGGTATTGGCTCTGAGCAAGAATTACCAGTACTTTGGAGGCTAACTACAAATTCTCAACCCCTACATTCTTGGACAATGTAATTTGTGGCTGCATTAGTAGTGACTGTATCTGATTGTTCCACAAAGTCTCACAACTGTTAGTTGCTCTCTAAGCAGGAGTTACAATCAGAACACAGCCTGTGGCAGCTCCAATGGGGGTGAGGCAGTGCAGACATCAACAGGACACTAGCGTTAGCAAGGCCAGCAAGCGGCAAGTACAATTCCTGAAGATTGAATGAAATACTACTTTTTGAGCCAGATTTGTAAGTAAACTTGGTGCTGGTAGCAGCCTGAGCATATAATTTTGTTAGGAATGGCTTCTTCAATGAGTAATGTATAGTAAGTTAGTAGTTTGTCTTCACTGGAGCACAAAATCATTCATGAAAGAAGAGGGACTGTGCTGTATTGTTTGAAGTGCAACAATGGGTGTGGGCACAGAATTAAAACAAGTTTATGGAGTAGAGCATGGAGATAAAGATAGTTTGACATGCATCTTCTTCTTAATGGTGTTGAATTATATTAGATAATCTAGATAAAATTTGGTAAACTGCAGGAGCAGGGTTACAAGTGATTATGTTATTTATAGCAAATTGAATAATAAATCATAAAGCATGAAATAGTCAATTGCACCGGTGACTTTGTGACTAAAAAGAACCTCAGTAAACAACTCTGCTCCTGGTAAGGATCTTGCCAAGCCATCTGGTCATGAATATTGACTGTATTACAGGCATTTGCTATTGGTGACACCTTTGATAGGCAACTTGATCTGGGATTAAGTGACTGTACTACAATTGATAAGTTTGGTTGCAGGAAAAGGAGCCATACATTGATGAAGGTAGTCACCAGTGGTAGCAAGAGGCTTTATCTATCTTGTCATAAATCTTGTGCAGTGTTCACTGCTGATTCTAGAAAATTACTTTCTTCAAGAATGAAGGGCTTGAGAGTGTCTTATTGGGTCAATTGCTGAACATGCTACATGTGTCCTGTTGATGTCTGCACTGCCTCACCCCCATTGAAGCTGTCACAAGCTGGGTTCTGATAGAAACTCCTGCTTATAGAGCAACTAGTGGTTGTGAAACTGCATGGAGGAGTCAAAGGCAGTGCTCTATGCTGATGCAACCATGTCCTGTTGTTGTCTGAACTGCCTCAGCCCCATTAGGACTGCCACATGCTATTTTCTGATTGTAACCCCTCCTTAGAGAGCAGCTGGTAGTTGTGAAACTGTGTGGAAGAATCAAAAGCAGTGCTCTATGCTGATGCAACCATGTCCTGTCGATGTCTGAACTGCCTCAGCCCCATTAGGACTGCCACAGGCTGTGTTCTGATTGTAACCGTGGTTGTGAAACTGTGTGGAAGAATCAAAGGCAGTGCTCTATGCTGATGCAACCACGTCCTGCTGATGTCTGAACTGCCTCACCCCCATTGAAACTGCCACAGGCTATGTTCTGATTGTAACCCCTCCTTAGAGAGCAAATAACACTTGCTAAACTTTGTGCAACAATCAGATGCTGTACTTAGTCCTGATGCAGCCACAAATTTACGTTGTCCAACAATGTGGGGGTTGAGAATTTGTAGCTAGCTTCCAAAGTACTGGTAATTCTTGCTCAGAGCCAATACTATTTGTCTTCTAATTCTATTCCTTGTTCAGAGAGCAAGCAATGTGTGTTGGGTGCTGCACATTTATATGACCAGATTTTGACATCATTTGCCAGCAGGAGTGGAGTTTGAATCTGAGTCTGGATGACTTTTTCAAGTAGACTGGCCATAACTTGCTCAATTCCACCTCAATTGACAGGATGTTTGTACCAGGATGTTGCCACAAGATAGGGCTATCCAATAGTGTATTATATGTACAAATTTGTTCCCATATGCAGTCTGTAAAAATTGAAAACTGCATTTTGATTGCAAAAGTGATCTGATACAAAGTAATCAAGGGCTGATAATAAGGCCAGTGTGCTGCCATCAGCTGTATTCATTGTTTTGTTATTGAGCCTGTTACTGTCTGTATTCTGCCATCAAATTCCCACACTTTGGGGGACAAAAAGGTCACATCTGAAAAGGCATCAATGTGCTGGAGCACACTGGAACAATTCTTCTTCATTCTTCAGGAATTGTAACAGCTGCATATACACTCCTAGCCCCCCATCTCGACCTCTTGGTCTTTACTGGGCTAGGTAAGCAAACCCCTCTTGTACTACATACAGTGTAGGACCGGTCCTCTGCCCAGCGTTTTGAAATTGACCTCTAGAACGCTTGTCTCGACCATTTCTGTCAATTCTTTTTTCTCAGAAGATTGGAAATAGACTGTACATACCACTCAAATTTTTGCAATTGACTCTGTGCATGTGCGGAATGTGTAGAGCGGATTGATGGTAGGGCCAGGACGTGTCACAAAAACCGTTCCTCTGTCCAGCGTGACACTTGCCCATTTGGGCTGTAACAGTCACAATCGATGGGCGCTACAACAATCAACGACAACCGATACAATGTACAACTCCTATCTGTCATTCTCATCCTCCTCCTCCTTGTCACTAGCTTTGTCTTCACTTCCTCCTCCTCTAGCCGCCAGTGGATCAGCCATCTTGGGCTTCAACAGACGGACTGGCTTCTTCGGCAACCTTGCCTTTGGTACTCCCTGTGCCGACTTACGCTCACATTCCGCCTCCCACGTAATCAGGGCCATCGCGTGAGTGTCTTTTATCTTCTGCCATTCGCGCTCTACTCCCTTTGCAGCAACTCTCCTGGCCGTCTGCTGTGCTGTCCTTGTCAAGCTCTTCTGCTTTTTGGCCGCCTCTCGTTTTGCCTTCTCCCGCTCCATTCCCTCCAACGTCTCAACAATCTCCTCGTGAGTGAGATGGTGTCCCTTTCCGTCCTTGAAGACAATCTTGGTGCGGTCCCTTGGTTTTTTATTGTCCTGAGTGAAAAGAGCCTCATGGAGCTTCTTGGCATACAGCTCTTGGATGACAAGCTGTGCCTGTGCCGCCTCAATAACAGTGTCCTGACCCTGAGTGTGCTGCTTTGCACGAGAAGCGACAGTGGTGAGCTCTCTCGCATGACTGATCAGCTCGGTTTGTGACTGCTGATGCAATGGTTTGGCAGGGTATATGCTCCTCCACTCGTGATCTGTTAATGGAGGAAGTCGCTCAATTACAGGAGGTGCGATTTTGTGATCTGAGGAAATGCGAGATGAGCTGATTAAAAAGCTCCCCGACAATGTACTTGCAAGCTAGGAATGCATGATATGCACCCACTTTGAGGGCGTATAGAGGCTCGGGTTGACGGGAATTGTGTCCTTGTCGCAAACACGCTTTTGTGTGGGTGTTTCCGGGGTGTAGGAGTCATTTGCACAAAACGGCGAGGCAGGTGGGTACTCATTTGTGGCAACACTTGGATTGATAACGGGTCTTTGTACATCCTCAGATTCTGCATTAAGCTGAGGCATTTGATAACAAAACGCAGCCATGACTGCTCAAACGGGACTTGATTGTCGAAGAGGGAATGTGGCGGTAGTTGAAGTCGCCTTGCTCGGCATCAATTGCTCATGACGAATGACCTGCGGATTGAAGGGGTAGATCCCAGTTGCAGAGAACGCCGCACGAACAGTTTCAAGAGTGAATGCTCGAAGGTAGGCCTTTCCAAATAGCCCAGTAAATTGCGCCTGTGTTCCACCCTGTTTATGCACATTCCAGAGCTCGCGAAGTACCTCCTTCCAAGTTTCCTTCATTTTTGCGAAGCAAACAACGTCGAGGCCCTGAAGCGCATGGGTATAGTGAGGTGGGTACGCAAAGATCTCGATCTTGTGCACAAGTGCAAATTGGAGCAACGTGGCAGAGTAATGAGAGCTATGCCCATCCAGGAACAGTACGCGCGTACATCCGTTTGCATTCTCTCGCGTCTGCTTCTCAAAGTCCTCTATCCACAGCAAACCTAGTTCGGCATCTGTCCAACCGTTGGGTGAGACTGCAATACTAGTGTGAACAAGTCAGCGTTCTGATGAAGTCTAAAGGTCACCCAGAGTACGTACGACGCTTCTGCCACATTATTCTCTGTCCACTGTCTCTGAAGGTACTTCCCCTTGTAGATGATTGTGGGACAAAGTGCCGAGCCATCTGTACAAATTGTGACAATTGCAGTGACATTCTCACGGTTTCCGCTCCCTGATGCGTGCTGCGTCTTCGTTCCTCTTGTGCCAACAACCCTTTGTTTACCACCTCCGGCTTGCGGGAATCCAGACTCATCCATACCAAACAGTAACTCTCGTGGGATCTCCTTATCCACAATATTTGGCTTGATGATCTCGTTGAACCAGTGATCTGTTGCAGCTGGGTTCAAAGCATTTGCTCTTTGCATATTGAGGGGTTTAGTCCAATGTGTCTGGAGTTTCTTGTGATGGCGCTCTATAAACCGGTCCACCCAGTTTACACCTAACAGGTCATTGTCGATATTGCCTCCATTTGTAGAATATAGTGCTGTAGCCTCTTCATAAACTTGTGGATGTGTTCGCCCGAAGCCTCAGCCGGCAGATTGGTCTAAAAAGTCTACAAGGACAGCTTCTTGACTTGGTGATATTTTCTGTTTTCTTTGGTTGAATTGTAAGATGGATGCTCTGCCTTTAGCTCGCTCAAGAATAGTCCTATATCCGCAAACCCCAAGCTCTGTGGCAATCTGCCGAGAGCTTTTGCGTTTGTTCGAGGGCAAGTCCTGCTGAGCAATGTAAGCAGCAACTGCCTTGTTGGTTTTCTCCTCAACTTCTGCACGCAACTTTCTGTTCTTGAGAGTGTTTGATGCAGCTCGTCCAGTCATGACTGTGTGGGTAAGGACATAAAATTTTGAACTGGAGCCTCTTGACTTTGCAAACAACATTGATGAAAATCCCGGATTTATTGAATAAACAAGGCACGGCATTGGGCGTCGGTTGAGCGCTACTACAATGTCACACCGCATCACACAAAGGTGTATGGTTTCATGAACTGCATTTCTCCTGTACGCAGCACAACACATTCAAGGTCAATATGGCCTCAAAAAATACTTTAGGATGTGTTTATTGTTGAGAATGAATTCCAACCACTCTGGTACACTACCAAGCACAGTGTCTCGCCATCAGTGACTCACTGCCGCTAAGCACAGCTTCATGACACACTTGCATGATTTTTACAGCAATACCTCGAGTAGTCAGCAGTCCAATTTTTGATCACATATAGAGTACTGGTACAGAAATGTGCTATAAAATTTTGTCGGATTTTGGTGCGCAAATGCACCTCTCACCATTTGTTGGGCAGAGGACCGGTCCTACACTGTAGCGGGTAGTATTAATTCAACTTGGTCTTTACTGGGCTAGCAACTTGAACAAAGTCTGATAGCTGGTGAAAGCATTGTGCTCTATGCCTGCCACCACCTCTGTAACAGTAAGGTTACTACTTACCAGGTAAGTTGATCAACTTGGGGAGATAGTGTGAGATAGAGAGTAAGAGTGGTGGTGAGCAAAGTACTGATGGGTACTGAGTAGTAGAGTGGATATAACTGAGGGGATATGCCCTCAGGAGTGCCACTATATATACATGAAGGGGAGGACCCCAGGTACTCCCCTAAGACCCCTAATACCTACATGCAAAGTAATCTACCTTACTAAGCATGCCCTATGCCCTAGTGGTGCCACTTTAATAATCAAGCAATAGCAATTGTCCCCATGACCTGACCCCATGACCCAGTCCCAAGGCTAGACTTGTTCTAGCTTGTTCTAAGACAAGGCTAGACTTTTCCAGAAGGTTCTAAGAACTATGACATCATCTAATGGAATGTTCTATACTATGACATCATAGTTCTATCATGTAATACACAGATAAGGAAAGGAGCGCATCAGCGCATCAGAGACAGAGGGGGGTACTGAGAATAAGCGCCGGAATAAGCGCCTGATAAGCGCCAGATAAGTGCTGGATAAGCACTTAAATATTCCCAATAATACTGTTGCCTGATAATGCAAGTCTTGTAGAAACATTGAAAATCTGTGACAACCTCCTTGTTGTTTTCCACTTTGTGTCCCTGTTTGTCACGTCAAGCCCCGTCTCCGTGTCAGCAACCAAAGTTATCAATTGTAGTACAGTCACTTTATCCCAGATCAAGTTGCCTATCAAAGGTGTCACCAACAGCAAATGCTTGTAATACAGTCAATATTCATGACCAGATCATTTGGCAAGGTCCTTACCAGGAACAGAGTTGTTTACTGAAGTTCTTTTTGGTAACAAAGTCACAGCTGCAATTAACTATTTCATGCTACACAATTTATTCAATTTGCTATCAATTACATAACCACTTGTAACCCTGCTCCTGCAGTGTACCAAATTGTGTCTAGATTATTTAACATAGTTTAACACCATTAGAAGAAGATGCATGTCAAATAAGCTTTACCTCCATGCTCTATTCCACAAATTTGTTCTAATTCTGTGCTCACACCCATCAATGCACTTCAAACAATACAGCACAGTCTCTCTTCTTTCATGAACAATTGTGTGCTCCAGTAAAGACAAACCACCAACTTACTATACATTACTCATTGAAGAAGCTATTCCTAATTTATTTACTTGTTCAGGCTGCTACTAGCACCAAGTTTACTTACAAATCTGGCCTATAAAGTAATATTTCATTCAATCTTCAGGAATTGTACTTGCCACTTGCCGGCCTTGCTAACGCTAGTATGTGCTGTGTTCAGAGCACTTGGTGAGGCTGAGCACAGCTCCATATACTTACCTGAGCTGGGCATGCAATCAATGATTTCTAATCTCACTTCCTCGGAAACAATTATTTAATAAACAGCACTGTCCTGATGGGTAAGCGACTACAACAGACCTGCCATAAGTGATGGCTGCTGAGTCTGAATATCTGGCCGTGCAGCTCACCTCACCCCTTCAGTATGGTCGACAGTGGACACTGTGCTTGTATATAACTTAGGTTCGCGTGTAAGTGCGAGTCGCAATCCATCTGCGCTTATGATCAACGCGGAGTATTGTCAGGATACACTTGAACGATAGTTTTGCATCGCACGACACAGCAAAAGACCGTCTAGCAGCCTATGATCGACAATGAGCGTGTGCACAGCGTAGATTGAAGGCGGCTGACTCACAGCATTGGCAATCGAATGGACACAGAGCAGTGTCTGTATGATAACAAGATGAGAGGGATTTTTTCACGGGAAACGATGGACCCTCACCTCCTCCTTGTGCAGAAATACCAAGCTCGTCTTCTTTATATATAGCAAATCCCTCTTCAGTTCTCCGCCCTAAAAAGCCTTGTCACAGTATTGTGCTTCAGAGTTGAAAGAGAGGACGCACTGGGTCCCGTGCCCCTGGAGTCCTTGAACCTCTCTTCAGCCTCCGTGCCATCATCCTTCTTCGTCTTTTTGGTGCTGATGCGCTTCTTCTGCACTACAGACGAAGGTATTGCAAGAGATGTATCAAAGACAGTCTCTGGAGCCCTCCGCTTAGCTCGTCTATTGTGTTCAGCGTTATCATCGACAGCCTTAACCTCCTGCACCGACACGAGCTTTCGCTTTCTCTTCGAAGACTTCTTCGTTGTATGATCCGGCTTTTGAACGAGCTTCGAGGACGACGCTGCTGGCTGGGACGAGTTTTGTTGCCCTTTGGATGCGAAAATGTCGTCTATTTCTGACCGAGCCATGGTTGTGAGTGAGAGGGGTTTGGTTGGCGCTTAGCTCAGTCACCTGTGCGAGGCGGGTTGAATGTGTTGTTGACTTCGAATGCGATGGTCGAGCTGAACAGACCGACCCAACAAGAGAGACTCGGAGGCAGCTTGCCCTCTGAAAGCTATATAACTATGCTGTCCGTGCGTCCTATACACCATTCTGACGATGTGTATCCGATCCTTATTCTGTTCGTGGTTGAGCAGCCAACACGCACCACTCAGCCCTTCGAGCACCGGATCCCTCCCGTTCAACAAAGCAGATAGTGTTCGTTCTGCGCCTTCCAGCCTGATCTTACCGTCTTGCTTCGGAGGATTATCAATTAACCGGCAATTATCCACGAAGTCTACACTCCCAAGCGAATGCGATGTCGGGCGGATATGAGCGCGGGGTATGTCGTCGCGGCGACGAAAGGAGGGAATGTGGCGGTCTGAGGGATGGGCGTGCAACGAAAAAAATAAATATCACTGAGATGGGTGTGAAACGTCGCTCCGACAACCAGCCCATCATATAATCTGTCTATAGCCAGTTTATCTAGACCAGCAATAATGGACATCCAGCGTACATAATTATCAGGATATGCACAGTTCAACTATCTGACCACCATATTATGTGTGATTGAACATGCACAGTGCGAGCAGAAGCCGCGAGAGACTCGGGCAATAGACATATTGATCTCACTTTGCTTGAGCTGGGATGGACAGCGCGGAACGAACAAATGACATATTCAAAACAACAACAACGTGTAGATACAGCTAATTTAAAGTACAGTCATACAACGCGAGCTGCCCCTGTAGTTCCGTCCAAATATCCCTGCGAATCTCCTCGCGCGTACGTGTAGCTACAGTTTCAGGTAGGAGTTTCTGTGCTGGGCCAGGGGCACGCTTCGGCTTGAAGCGCGCCATCCAGGAGTCGAGGAAACTGCCTTCGAAAGGAATGCTGGTGTTCCAATCAGGCCAGTTGGAGCCAGCAGGAAACTCGGGATAGGTGCCGACGAACGCCATCCAGTACAGCGAAACACCCCACGACCACTGGGGATGTGTCCGGTCCAAGACGGTCGTGAGGAGCCAACGCTCGACGCCGTTGAGGAGCGATTCCCAGGATGCGAACGACTCGCAGTTGAAATGCTTGAGGGTGGTTGCGAACGTAAGCGGGTAGTCGGTCTCCTGTGCTGAACGTGTGAGGTACATGTCGCTCGACGCAAAGTGCGATGTACTTACTGGTGGGAGGGTGACCGCAAAGTCATAATCCGCCTCTTCGCCTTTCACCTTTGCGGGGCGCACTGTCGCCGTGAGGAAAGCAGCAGCCTCAGGAGGCACTGCAACTGTTACTGTGAGGGGCTGTGAGAATGTCAGTGATTGAGCAAAGCGTGAGTATCGCAGAGGGCTTACCACAGAGTCCAATGCGCGCGATAAGCCGTGGATTTCGATCCACAAGGGAACACGGCGGAAGTCGTCAGCCCCTTCGCCGTGTTGGGGCGGTCCAGCATTGACCATGAGAACGGTCGCCATGGTCGAGGAGGAGGAGAGTGGGAGATGTGGAGAGGGCTGGCAACGCTGAGCAAAACGTTGACAGAGGGGAGAAAGCCAACGCCAAGGGAGTTCGCACGGTCACGTGCGCTTCTCCGTCGATCTCAAACGCATCGATGGGCTCGTACAGTCCTCTCCTTTCTCTACGACGTGTGCACGAAGCTTGAGACACATTGCAAAAGGTGAGTAAAACAGTCTTGTATTGCACAATCTGACCCAACTTACGTTGTGATTGTGCTACCTTTGCTCATCAGTCAGCATGTCCGCAAATACTCCAGCTTATGGCTTAGACCCTACAGGTGCGTACTTGAGATTGGCTCTGTTTCTCTACACACGTCAATAATTCTACACAGTGTGGTCTATAGGCCCCAAGGACCAAGTGACGTGCTTATTGTGTCCGAGCCCCACAAATGGTCTTCCACTCACAATGGCACGCCGCTACGCTCAGGGCCATGAATCTACAGCCCGGCATCAGCAGCGCCTCCAGTACCGTCAGCAGCTACAAGAGGCCAACATGGAGCGCGCGAAGCTGCAAGATACAGAACTACAGAGGCAAGAAATGCAAGGAATTGAGGAGTCTTCAGACACATTCCAGGAGGAAGAGCACCTGGTGGACACGTCTCAAGATCCAGTCCCATTCGGTGAGCTCTGGCAACCCCAAAGTCGTGAGCACAGTGTTGGCGTGTTAGAGGTGAATGAGGAGGAGGGAGGGGAGGAGGAGGAGGAGGAGGAGGAATTTGCTGCTGATAGTGCTGAGCGCGATGAGACATTGGATGCGGACTATGAGCTGTTTGAGGATGATTTGCAAGATGAGCACGTAGGCAGCGCTATTGAGCAGGATACCATAGGAGAAGATGAGCCGTCCTATCTAGGTATGAGGTATTACATGATGAAAATGTCCTGCTGACAATTCATCATAGGCATACCAGCGTTTTCACACTCAAGTCAGCCATCTGCTCAGGATTCATCGTTCTTTCCATGGCCGTCCAAGTCAGTAAGTATGAGTGAGATCCTACGGTCAGATAGCTACTAATTTCCATCAGCTCTTTCTCACAGACCTCTTGTTAACATCTCCGCGTCTGCGGTTCTCGGATGCACAAATCAGTGCAATGCTTAGATGGGCCAAGGCATTACACGCACGTGACGTTCCGACCTTGTACGCTATCAAGAAAATGCGCCAGGACCTCCGTCGTCTGGTTGGAGATCCCACAAAGAAGGTTGTAAGTCCTAGTGGCAATATCTTCTACATCAATGATATTGGGGCTGCGGTTGCAAAGGTACGGATTGTATATCTTGTAATCAAATCTCAATCTGAACCTGTTTTAGGATTACGCAAATCCTTTGACTCGATTTGCAATGTCCGACTTTCCTGAAGACCGTGGAGGTATATGTCTGAAGCACAGCATGGTTTCAAGATGCTTCGCGATGGCCCTGAAGGCATTGTCACACCTGCTGTAAGGGTTGAAGGAAGATCTTTTTCACTCAGGAGCTGCTTCAGCGATCCGACACGTCCTATTTTATACCGGAGCGGTTCTTTGTGGATCGTTGTAGTTCACGACGAGACCCAATCCCAACTGCTGGAGGCACACCAGAGACACTTACAGCATTAGGCCGTAGCGTTTCTTGGACTGAGGTAAGGTACATCTTCAATTGGATGTATTTTTGCTCACTGGTTGATTAAATATAGCGTGGTTTTGTTGTGAGCAACCGACAGATGCTATGTCCTGTGGCTACCTTCAAGGTTCCCTTTGACAATTGTATGGGTCATATCCTGAACATGTCCAGCTGTTCTCTGGTATGTCTCAATAAACCCACTTAGTGACTTTCTCACTTAACTTAATTTGCACAGATGAGTCTCGGAAATACGCCGAAAAAATGCCAAATCCCATTCGACAACTTGCCAAGGGCAGGATGTGCTACGCTGTCCCAGTCATCGTGTTCATCGATGATGTTTCTGGCAATGTTTCAAAGCAGTGGAACAAGCATCATGTTGTCTACGCCTCTAACGCAAACTTGCCACGGGAGATGATAGAAAAGGAATTCTCGGTCAAGTTTGTCTCATCGTCACCACATGCGTCTCCAATAGAGCTTGCAAAGGCTGTCTGTGACTCCATAAAGTAAGTACAGTCCTGAATTCTGCTGCAGAAAAATTATACTGGTACTTTTTACTTACTTCTCAAATAGTTCAGCAGCCCAGAATGGTGTTGAGGCCTGGGACTGCAAGTATGACGAAGAGGTTTTGTTGCTTCCATATGGCTTTTTTTTTGGTGGCGACAATCCCATGCAAGCAGAGGAATGCAGTCACAACGGGCTTGGTTGTAATCTCTTTTGCCGAACTTGCAAAGTTGGTGGTACCAAGGCTCATAAAGCCTCAGAAGAAGGCTTTCTTGAGTTATTCTCTGTATGTTTCTTTCTCTCTATTTTCTTTTCAAGAGTCAAGGTTGGGAACCTGATTTTTTGTGCTACTGTAGGAAGGCCCACTTCGAACACCACATGAAACAGACGCAGAAATTCGAAGACAGCTCAGCATGTCTGTTCTCCCTGGAGCTCAGAGCAAGGTTGACAGCGCACGTCAGGCCACTGGTGTTTGGGACTCAGGACTTCACAGCATCATTCATACCTTGATTGAGATGGGTAAACAGCTTCGGAAGGCACGGCCAGACAATTCCCAGGCATCTGAGGATGCAATACGAAAGCAGCTTGAGACAGAGCTAGATCGCCTACTTCAGCCACATTCCGTGGATGACTGGATTAACCCATTGCTTGGACTAGCCGGTCAGTTTCCACAATATTCATGTTACCATTGATCTCATATATCATTCAAGGAGTTAACATTCACATGGATACACCTACTGAGATACTACACACAGTGCTGCTAGGTGTTGTCAAGTACTTCTGGGGCCAGACTGTTCATATCATCGAAAAAGCAAAGTCGCTTGCTTTACTTGAAGCACGAATGGAGTCACTCGCGGTGCATGGCCTCAATCTCCCTGCGTTTGTTCCAGCATACATCTGCCATTACCGTGGGGGTCTTATTGGAAAGCATTTCAAGAGCCTTGCTCAAGTAATGCCATTCCTCATTCATGACCTAGTTCCTCAGGATGTACTTGATGGATGGAATGTGATTGGAGAACTGGTTGTTCTTCTCTGGCATACAAGTATTGAGGACGAGAAGTATACTTGGCATGTTTCATTTTATTTTATGGTGTTGCACTATCTCATTGCTGCTGTAGGCCCATCTATCTAGGACCATTCAAGACCTTCTCAATATCACTGCAAAATGTGCACCGAGCATTCTCATCACCAAGCCAAAATTCCACTTCCTAGTCCATCTTCCAGCATACATCCGCCGTTTTGGCCCTGCCATTCTCTTTTCGACAGAACGCTATGAGAGCTTCAACCACGTATTCCGGCTTTCATGCATCCACAGCAATCGGCAATCACCCAGTCACGACTCCTGTAAGACCTTTGCTGCACAGGACGCTGTCAAGCATGTGGCCCTTGGTGGATTCTGGTATGATGCCGAGAAGAAGACTTGGAGATCTGCAGGTCATGGAGTCCGGGACTACATGAGGGATCATCCAGAAGAGAAAGCACACCTGGGTTATAAAGAAACCAAGCCTGTTATTTCTGGTATGATTCTGAAGATGCTACACTATCTCTGTGACTATACTGATAATTATGCTAGGATCTGCACACCTACCCAAGTCACAGCAGAGACATTCGATGTCTGTTACATGGGCACAAACATACTCCTCAACAGTCACTAGCAGCTCACCCTCAGCTCAACTTGCTGCCCATGGACTGGACACACGACGCTACTTCAAGGTTGAGTCTATGACTCTCATCAACGGCGATAAAGCTGTCACTGGGAAAGATATTCTTGTTAAGTATGGTGATAATCAGGTGAGCTATCTTAGTTTTGGTAAATGTTTCACTATTATTGAATCTTCTCCTGCTCTTAGTACAAGTTTGCACGTGTTATTGAGATGCTGGTGCCACTGGAAAATGTCTCCAAGTTCTCACATTCTGTCAGCTGTTCAATAGAGGACACACGACATGAGAAGCTTCGAGTCCCTCGACTGACCTTGACACAAGACACTGCCCTTCTCACACTCCAGGTATGTTAAACTCAATTGTACAGCTGTATGTGCTCAGTCAGGGATGATTGCAGGACATCATATGTGCAGTCAATACCCAGCACAATTGCACAGACTCAGACTCCCAATGCATAGGAGTGACATTGCATCCTACTCGGCAAGAACGCACCTTCACAGAGCATTGTACCAAGCAAATTGCTCAGCATGCAGAGACACCTCACTTTTACTCAATATCTACTCAATTCACAACTACGAGCAGATTGCTAAAGCTCTTCCTTCATTGCTACGACGGGCTGAGCCAGTTATCCCTGACACAGCAGTTTTAGAAGTGCGGAAAGCAGCTGTGAAGCACATGGGAGCTCGAAAAGCTGCATCAAAAGCTGCACTTCCACCTTCCAGCACCACAAGGATCACAACACCGATCACTCCAGCCGCGTTCAATGTGTCCAACGTCATGACACAGCCTTTACCAGGTACCTACACTCCTTTTGCCTCTCAAGAGAGTGAAGCAACAGGGGTAAGTGCCAGTGCGTAAGGGTACACCCATACACACACTAATGATTGTTTTCATGACATGCAGATAGCAGGGTTGTGACTGCACGACCATTTGAAACACCCCAACGGAGCTCATCCAAATGAGGTGCAAAGCGCAAGGTAACAGAAATGGATGTGAGTTCCAGATCCTGCAATTATAGTGCATGCTCTCATTTTCTGTGGGCAGAAGCAAGCAGGCAGAGGTTTTCAAGCTAATCCAATCGCTTCCAGCTCTCAATCTCAACATCACGAGAGCTATACTGGTGCTGCATATGCTGATTCACAGTGGCAGCGTTCATTTTCTTGGCCAGCAGCACAGCCAGGTCCTCACATCTCTAAGTCCGGGGAATTACCATACTCTCCACCTGCATTCATGCCCCCATCCCAATCTACATTCTCCCTTCCTCACCTAACACACACCATAAACACGCAAACATCATTTCTGCTGCCACACCCGTCACACACCATTCAAGACATACCAATCAATCAGCAAACACACCCTTCAGGGCCTCCAGAGCCTCAATCCTTCAATTGCTTCTCGCGCTGGACCCATGCATCGCCGTTTGGGCCCAATAACGACAACAATAATATGTAACAATGTATTGTAGTTCAGAAATGGAGGTTCATGTTCACTTGCATCTCTCGCAATCTCATTTCCTGTGGCCTCATTGTTGACCAAACAAAGGTAAACATTGGTGCGCTTATATTGATTTTGAGTGCTTGTCATGTTTCTCCAGGTCGCGCTGGTTGCTCGTCGCTCAACGCCCTTGATGAGTGTCTTCGACGACCTCTTTCGTGCTAACAAGCACCTGTCGCTCGATACCACCGTGGCCTCAAGCCTTTTGTTCCCTCCCCCGTCCTTAACTTATCATCCCGCCAGCTCTAGCGAGACCGACAACGGACTTGACCACGTTCCACAGCTTTCGCGATCGGATGGTACCGAATCCACCTCCTCGTTCAGCACTGGCCCTTTCCCCGTTGGCTCTATCTGTTGTCGTTGCCGTGACAGCTCCCCCAATATGGGACCCAAACGGAAAAAACAAGCCTTGTTGTTCGCGCGCAGTAGATGTTTGGAATACCAACTCGAGGAGACGGCGGCTGACTATTTCAGCCAGGTAAGTCCTCACTTTCTGTCACCCTTGTATGGCTTACCATTCGCATCACAGCTCAATACTGACCAGAGGAGCATTGAGACATACATACTTATCAAGGCGCAGTTCTTGTCGAAGACCACGGAAACCCTGCAGTCCAAGGCATACAAGGTGCGTGGTCTGACAATCGCGCACCGAGCAACTTTCTCTCAAGCACCTGCAGGCGCATGTTCAAGACCAGGTGTGGTTGTGATGATCAGTCCGAATATCCTGGCCTACCTCAAGAACGCGGTTGACATTGTCATGGTGAGTCGCGCGAACTGCCACATACGCTGGTACTAATCATCCCAGAACTTCATCAAAGGTCCCCTGAGTGGTTCAGCTCGACCGTGCACCCTGCACTCGATGGAAAATGGAGGATCATTCGGACGATCGTCAGCAACAATGACCCGCCATCGTTCGGACATCAAGCC